>CAAE01014609.1:295600-308243 GCA_000180735.1 Tetraodon nigroviridis
CAGCTCATCAGTCTGTGTCATATTATTGTCCTGGACTGAGAGCTGATGTAGCACTCTCTCTCTGGACTGCTTCATTCCGGACCCTTCCCCTTCACTTCCACACTCATTTCCCCTCCTATCCCCTGCGCCTTGATCCACCTTTTTATAAATGGCTCTCTGTCTCTTTTTCCTGTCCTGCTTTAAATGAATAATGGAGAAGGGAAGGAATCAGGATTAAAAGCGCTAAAGCCAGTAGCATCATCTCTGGTGTGCAGCGCCACGCTCTCCCCCAGCCCTGTGAACACTTCACATATAACGAGCATATTTTCCTCTCTTGGCATTTATTTCATCTCCATGTCTGTCCCCCTCTGTCCTTCTTCTCCTCTGCTCTGCCTTCTCCATCTTGTGCCCCAGTTGACCAAACTTTTGCTTCTCTTTTATATTGAGATTCAACAAGAGTGTTGCAAAAAAAAGCAAATGTGGCCCATTTTGTAAGAATGTTTTTGGTTTTTTTTTAATGTAAAAATTTCCGAAATACGGCTAAACCTATGGCTGCTGATTAAAATGAAATCACCTTTAATGGAAGAAAAGGTTGGGTCTCCAGCTGCACCAACACTAAAAACTTAGATTTTTGGTCCGACTACTTCGGCTAATAATAATAATAATAATAATAATAATACTTTTAATAATACAAGTGGATTTTTTGAGCCTGGGCTCATGTAAAAAAATTCTATTTTAAGTTGCTGTTTCACATTGCTATTTAATAACATAATAATAATAATAAACGTTTAATGTTAAGGATTTTCTGTTTTCACAGCCCAGGTTTTTGAGGTGTAATTCATTATCCTGTATCAAGTAAAACAAGAGTAAAAATGTAATTTAAACATTCCCCCTACTAAGTTGGAGAAGCTTGAAAAAGCACCCAAATATTTGTATTTTGCATCAGATTCGTAACAATAATTTGCATGTTTGCCCTGAGCTGTTATTACACCCAAACACCTCTAAAGCATCTTATACGTTTCAATTAGGTCTAACTTTTTATATTGGGCTTTTAATGGAATTTGTAGCAGATAATATTCCCTGTGCAGCAGCGCGGTCCCCTGAGAAACAGCATTGCGCAAACACTTTTTATTATCTTCAAAGCTTGCGTTAAGGCCAGGACACCCTGAGAAATAAGAACTCCAAATAAACAACTAATGTTGTTAAATGCAGTAAATGCCTCACCCACACACGCACATGTGGAGACCTGCAACACAGCCGAAACCGCGGTTTTCCACACTGATATAGCCAAGCCAGCAAACGCAGGAGAAAAAACAGCTGGAGGGCATCTGAGGGCGTGTTCCGAAGAAAAAGCGCAGTCAAATTTTAGAGAAACGCAGTGAATTTAAAATAAACAAATTGTTTAATGCACCACATACAATTTTTTGGTGTTTGAACAATGTCTAATTGATAGCATTAGCTTTTGTTGACTTAGAGCACCAACACAGACGGAAAGGAATCATGTCCTCTGTGTAGCTCTGGATGTTTAATTGGCCGTGGAGGTTTTAGACTACTGACAAGAGAAAGATGCTGGTCATCATCACTATCAACCAAGTGACAGATCAGCAGACAGATGGCCTCAGTCTAGTGGAAAACTGTAAATGTCCCTTTCTGATTGGTGTTTGTCTGCTGTCCACGTCCCCACACTCATGCTACGAACAGAAGAGGAACACGATCTGCCCTAGTCTGCGACTGAAACATACTCCTTGATATTCAAGCTAATTATCAGTCCACAAGAAACATCTTTCCGGCCTAATTTCCTTTTTGAAGTTTTTTAAACAAATGATTGCTATTGTACACGCTTTACATCCATTCATCCATTGTTAGGTTATGCAAACGAGTTTATATTTAAATCACATGATAGGATGCATTGTGAACTAACATCTGTCTGCTTTCTCACGTCTGGAATGTACCTGCTCCAATAATGACCTGATTGTTTGCTTATGTTTTTATAAGATTTTTTTTTTACACATGCAAATTATTAATTTAGGTAAAAATTTTACATAACTATTGATGTTTTTTTTTGAGGAGAAAGCTGGTCACAGTCCTGTTTTACCTTTTTTTCTAGAAATGAAAATGTTAACCAGAACCAGTGATCTTGTTTTTAATTGGAAATAGTTCCTTGGAGGGTTTCCCAACACTGGGATTATAAATGTTTGCTTTTGTCGCTGCTTGCTACAACCTGAGAGAGCCTTGAACAAACGGTGTCAAATCCGCACACATGACCTGAGATCCTCTTTAGCTGAAAGAGGAGACCTTCCGGAGCAGCAAAAGGCAACAGTCCTCAGATTACTTGGGTCATTTTGGTGTTAGGACACATCACGACAGTGTCCTCGGTGCTACTGTATCTACCGATATATTGTATCACTCAGAGTATTGTGTGATGATTTTGGATTAACAGGATTTCTCTCTTGTTTTTGACAGAGGTGCCAGGGATTACCCTCCTCAACACCATGTACATGGACACACAGCCGCAAGGACAACAAGCAGCTCCGCCAGTCTTTCAACCACAGGTACAGTCGCTCACAGGATAAGAATATTCCCATCTGCAGGATTTAATAATACATAAAATATATCATATAAAAATGTCAGGCCTCTTGACGTTTTTGTCATTGACTGACGTTTACAAATCAATGAGTCTGTCTTCTGTATTCCAGGATCTTGTATATTACCCATGAAGTATCGAAATCACACATATATAAAATTAAATTTTGACGATGTAACCTTTTCATCTAGTAGTTGCGAGCTCGTCTCCCCTCTTTTGCATTTGAAACCAGCCGCTGGCAGCTTTGTTTGCCCTTTTTCCGCCCATGTCAATCAAGTGGTTTCAGTTTGGGCAGCCTTCAGACCTCCGTAGCAGCAGTGAGACGGACGGCACAGGTTGAATGTTGAGTTGCTCCTATTGATCAGAGCTCTGAAGACTGACACTCCAGCACACCTCTCCTGGTTCAATACAACTCTCGCTCTGTGCCCATTTGGTCATAGGTGGTTTTAAATGCAGCTCTTCAAAACCAGGCCTATTGATTTGTCTCCAGAAAGATGTTTTCTGCTGCCGTAACTATTGAGTAGACTTTAAACAAAGAGGTTCAGCCATGTAGCCCAGAGTGGCTGTAGATTTTTTTGGAGAAACAAACAGAACTAAATATAGGCCTGAGCACTTGGTTGTTGTTTTTCTTGCACGTGCAGCATTAGCGCTGGAATCGCCGAGGGAGTTAATTTATCCTGAGAATACGTAATTGCAAAATTAAAGTTAAATTTGGTTGTTTGCACAAGAAAGTCAGATAAAAGCTCAGATGATTAATTTGCTTAGGTAACATCCCCTCGCACATAAATACAGAAGCATCATCTTCTCCTAATTGTGTGTCATTGCTCAGGCCTAACGATTTCCTTTTCTGTTTTCAGTCTATTTCCAGCGGTTTACATCAGCGGTAATTCCGGGCCCAGTGTCTGTGTGTAGCTTGTCGGTAATACGGTGGATCTCCTGCCTTGCATCATGTTTTTCGCTCTCTCTGCTCTCGTCTCTGCTGATTTTCACATTTTGTGTTGATGAGTAAAAACAGTTGGCTGCATGAAGGAGACGAGCGTCTAAGCAGCATCCAGATGGGTGTCTTTCAACAAGTGCTTTTTCTCTTTCACACTTTTCCAAAGTTCAGACCGTGTTTTAGGAGAGCCCCCCCCCCCCCCCCCTTCCTTCCTCCAGCAGCCTGCTGCTGAAGAAATGCGAATTGTATATCTGATGAAGGGTGTTCTGTATCACATGCGATATCATTTCTCTTGGTCCCGAGGGTGTGATGCATATGCATTAGATAAGCGAGATGAGCTGCAAAGATGTGCATTTTTAATGGCACATTTGCTCTCTGAGCGAGTGGGAGGGTTGGTGAGGAAGCCCCCCTCATATCAGGTTTTGATGGTCCCAACAGGGTTTGACAGACGCGGCTCTGCTGGCGTGGAGCAGGTTGAGAGCTGAAGAACGGCAGGCACCTTTTGGGTGAATCCTGCCTGTTTGGCTGAAGGGTTGTCTCACCGGCTCAGGATGAATATTGCATGGTGATGTGCTCAAGGGGGCAGGTGACTGGTGAAGACGGGAGCGCCCCATCGCCAGGCGCCGTCACCGACGCTGCATCTGGCCCCATCACTGTAGTCAGAGACGGTCAATGCCAGACTCATTTTCTTTACGTGTAACAATAATTTTTGCATTCAGTTTGTCAAAAAACACGACCACTTTTATAAAAATGTAAAAAAGAAAAGTTTTCTAAAGCTGTCAAGTGTCAGTGGGGTCAACTTTGAAAAATGGAAGTATTGTAGTAGCAAAAAATGCTAAACATTCAGCTGCAAAAGGCTAAATTTAAGGTTCCAGGGTTGGTTTGACTTTACATTAGCGTTGCTACTAACAACAACTTTGCGTAAAAATCCATTCGCTTTCGGTCTTGGACATTTGAAAATGCTGATTTCTTTCTCCAGTGACTCTGGTTTGTGGTGGACATCCCTCCCTGTTGCGTCTCTTGGTGGGAGACAGCCCCCCTGTGCTGCCTCTGGCCTTTCTGTGGCAGCCGTTGGCGCTGCAGGGCTGTCACATCACACCCTCTTCCCTCTGCTGCTTGTCGTTTCCCTCTTTCACCGTCTCCCTGTCCCTGTCTCCTGCATCGCCTCTTCCACTCTGCATGTGTCGTGTCAGTTGTGTTTTGCCGCGGTGTCATTACTGGGCAGCCAGAATCACACTTCCTCCAATGAGCTGTCCTTCTGCTCTCGCTCTGTCTCTTGCCACACTTGCTTTCTCTCTCTTTTAACCCTCTTGCTAGTGTGTTGCCCGTGGCGATTCTACATCACCTTTATACACAGGATATGCTGTCCCTTATAGATGTTACCCATAATACCATGCAGGCCTGACACGCCGTCTCTGTCCTCTGGAGCTTGTCCCATGAGCAACCAGAAATATTGGGAGAAGACCAGTGTGATCATACTGAACTATTTCTTGAAATCTAATAAACTTTACAACACGTGGTGACTGGTGAATGCGTCTAAGCCAGTCTGCGTGTGACAGTCAAGCATTTCTTCAGCAGCCATGTCATTAACTAATAAAAACAGTCACAGGAACGCGGTGAATAATTTAGCCCAGGGTTCCCAGGAGGAAATCTGTGTCAGATCTGAACCCCCTACTGATGTACAGTATGTAATGTATGTAATGCACATCTGAGCTCCTTTGTTATCTTCATTTTAGACGTAAATAATCCAGATTAGGCTCTTTCTTGTATTCTCTGCAGCTCCTTCGGAGTGTATATATATATATATATATATATATATATATATATATGTATGGTTTCTCACCACCCCTCCCCCTCGTGTGTATGCACGCTCTTGTGTGTGTGTGTGTGTGTTTCAACTGGGAGCTCCTGATTGTGTGTCAGATGAGACGGCCTGTCAGTCAGCTTTGGCCTGGCTGCCCTTTGAAGGCCAGGCCAGAGGGCAAAGAGGTGCCGCAAATGGCCTGTGAAGTTTACATACACTGCCCACTGCTAAACAGATTAGCTCTAATGAAGTGTCTAATGCCGGGGCCACTGGTTGACATAATCCTGCCTGGCAGCCCGGCCCCTTGGCTGCCAAAAAAGCCGCCTTCCCTCCAGCCCTCTCTTCCGCCCTTGCATGGCCTCTGCTGCCACCCAGGGCGACTCCACATGGGGAGGTGCCCACTGTTAATCACGCTGGACAGTGTGCGATCTGACATGCAAATGTAGGTCATTGCATATGTAAATGTGTGATTACGGGGCCGGCATGCCAGGACACATTAGCAAGACTGTGCTCTCAGCAGGCGGTTGTCACAGCGCTTTAGAGGCTCATGCTAACATTTGTCAAGCTACCATGCAGCGAATGAAAGCAATGCCCTCTTGTCCTCTCTTTCTCTCTCTCTCCCTCTCTCTCTCTCTCTCTCTCTTTCCCCCATTCACTGTTCATCCTGTATTCTCTGACACATTTTTGTCACCTTTATGGCAAGTCGTTGCACAATATCTCACTCACTTTTTTGCATTGAGTGTACGAAACTTTCCACAAACAGCTTGACTGCAGTTAAAGAACAAAAATGAAGACTTGTTTCAGTGTAGGATGGTCCAGGCTTGCACACCAGTGTGTCATGCTCTCTGTCAGCATGACTTTCAGACGCGTGAGCATGATGCTGATGTCATGGTGGAAAACGCACACACCTCAGCAGTGTCAAGTGGTAATTGGACAGGGCATCTTAATTGGCTCACGCCTTTCTATTTGGCTGTCAACTTTAAGCTGTACACTAAAAATAATGAGAAATGACCCATCCAGACTACCAGTAGGACAGGAAAAACCAAAGATTTTATCATTTTCTTTTTCATCGTGTCTACAAAATGACTTTGGACCTAATTTGAGATGCACAACAGCTGAACTAAGATAAAATCTGATTTCCTAGTCTTGATGGGATACCTTTGCTTACAGCACAGGTCGCGTAAGCCAATAGTGATGTCTTCCTTCCGTGTTTAGAGATTCCTCCTGACCTTTGCTTCTCACTGTCCTGAGCTTCTTGCCCTGGAGCTTCTCCCGTTACCATATTGGCAGAAGTGCTGGTGACGTGTGGCATTCCGATAACCGTCACCTTCCGTTTGCACCCTCCGTTGCCTTGTAAAATTCAACCAAAAGGCTGTAAAGGTCAAGCAGCTTGCTCGGCGCCTTTTCCCCTACACATCAAACCCAAGTGGAATGTGCAGTGGGAGTGGGCCAAAGGATTTGCACTCTGTAGCCCACTGCCAGACTGTTGGTGGAAATACTTAGCAAACAAATAGGGGACACACATTTGTCTGATCTCGCACACCGTAATTTAACATGTTCATTATTTTTACACTGACAACCGCCCAAGGGCACTCTATTCTTCATTATATAACGGTAAGACATCTGAAAAAGACTGAACAAAAATGCCCCCCCACAAAAAATGTCAAATTCTACAGATTACAAGCTGCAAGTAGTAAAAATATGGAGCCAAAAACAGAAAAAGAGGAAGCACTGCTTCCTCTACCTCTGGCGCTGGTGGGGCTGTTCAAAAGCGACACCAAGGATGAATTCAATGGATTTTAGTGATTTGAAGTGAGATCGAGAGTTTGTGAGCTTGTTCTTTATGCTGTAGTTAAATGAATAACTATAAATATGCTATGCTAGTGTTCCAGACACGTTAGCTGTCGGTGCTTCATGTAGCAGGATAACCATCAATGTGTTATGTTAGCATACTGTACACCGATTAAGCCTGTTGTTTGCTATTCTGATGTTCTTATTATATCTTGCCTTTCACAATTAAATGTCTGTTCCTGGTCTCAGATTTTGTAAAATAAAAATTCAGTGCGACCTATATATTCTTTTTCCTCCTTCGTGACGCATTTGTTTTGACTGATGCGACTTATGCTTCAGAGCGACTAATAGTCTGAAAAATAGCAGCACAGTGTTTGTAGTTTATTTTTTAACAATGTTATTTATCACCTGTTGCTAGTGGACTAGAGGATAAACTGATGAGAACTCCTAATTCCTAGTCATGGTCTGCGTGATGCGATGTCTGACCGGAACGTCTTTGGACCGTCTGTCTGTCCTTTCCTTCTGACTGCTGCATAGTGCAAATTAAGGTGTTAATTTGCTTCACTCCCCACTGGGACTGAAGCAAAGACCCGCCAGCTTCTGCTGATCAAAGTTCAAGGTCACTTTGGCATTTTTTAAAATAACCCAAGAAAAGTTCTATAATTATCCTTTAATTTTTAGAAAGTAGATTTATCTATTTAAGGTCAGAATTCAGCTTTACGCCGTGTTCTTCAGCACCGCTCTCTGTTTTCTACGCTATCTAGAAGGTGTGTTGAAACCAAAGCTTACACTTGCTGTGTTTATGAATGTTTCAGAAACCATTGCAACCAGATATGGGCCATAACTCACTGGCAAACTTCCAGATTGAGAAGAAGATTGGACGCGGTCAGTTCAGTGAGGTGTACCAGGCCAGGTACCTGTTGGGCAACACATCAGTGGCCCTGAAGAAGGTTCAGGTAATGGGAATATTTAATATTGGTATATTGTCATCACCAGATAGGTAGTTTACACTCGCATGTATGTGCACACACCACCAGGAGATATGGGTTCTAAGCAGCCAACAAATAGATATACGTGTTCCACACTTGTGAAACACCTGTAGATAACAGCAGCTGTGTTTTCTGTTGGGGAGTGTTTCCTGTTCTGTTTTCTCTAAATCTCTCCATCTTAGCATTTCTTCAACATGTCATAACATCATTCTCTGTCCCGTCTCCTTCTCTCCCCCCTTTTGATCTCTTGATAGATATTCGACTTGATGGATGCCAAAGCTCGGCAAGATTGCATCAAAGAGATAGATCTCCTTAAGGTAAAGAACCAGAGAGGAGGGAGACGGTGTCGTGCGCCGTGCTCTGTTCTCTTAAGGTGCCTCAGCTGAGACCTTCCACCACAGAAAAACAATTGATCTCCACCAGACTGCCTGGATTTTTGCAGTGGCGTGTGGGGATATGCACGTTGTGCACGGTTCCTTGCATGGATATGAATGTAGAGAGGTATTTTATGCAGTGTGTGTGTGTGTGTGTGTGTGTGGCACCAATGTTCCATCCCTCCAGGCTCACATTGACTTTTTTTTTTTTTTTTCAAATGCCAAAAATGTTTTCTTTTTTTAAACATCTTTTTGTAATGTTTCAAGCGGGGTAACCGTAGATCAGCAGGAAAATTTAGCATTCTCTCTCTTGATGTCTCACCTCCTCCCTTTCCTCACTTTTATTTTACTTTTCTCATTCTGAAAGAAGTGGTTTCATTTATCAAACTGCCACAAAACACGTGTCAGCTGGGTCGCTCTCAAATAATAATAAACAAGATGATGACAGCTTCAGTGCCCCCCCCCCCAGTCTGCAGCATCCTGGAGGGGTGTCAGCGTTGTGTGCTTGTGGTTGTGTGTCTCATATTCCTGGTAGTGTATCCCTCCATATATGAAACTTGTCTTCACAAATGTGTGTGCACTGCAGGCGGTTTCTGCATGTACACACACTGACACATACACATAAGGAGAAGAAAACAAAACCAATTAGTTTGTTTCAAACACATCAGTGAAGCTCCCGGGGCTCTTTGGTCCAATCAAAGACAACAATACTCAGATGTAGGCGAGACCCTGTAGAGAGCCGAAATCCGAGTAGAAGATTATTGACTTGACAGCGCAAGACAGCGGGATTGGCCCGGATATCTATCCCTCTGACCTCCAAAGACTGGGCCAGGCCAGGGTCAAATGTCACCCTCTAGCAGGTGACCATTCTGTCCAGTCAGGCAGAACACATTTGACCTTCTTCCTAAAATAATTTTCAGAAATCTCGTGTTTTTCCCAGTCCGTAAGTCGTTACCATTTCCTTCCTTTTCCCCAGTTGTTCTCCGTCCCTCTCCCAGTTTCCCTTTTTCCCCTCTTTCCCTCCTGAGAGCTGATGGCTTGCGTACATGTGAGCCGCGCTCAGTCCTGCGTTGCCCAGCCGGCCCGATAATAGAGAGAGCGAGAGACGCTGCTTCTGCCGTATCCCCCACTAGACAGGACAACAGGAGGCACAGCCAAATCAGAATAATGAGAGGCACACTGGCATGGACCGACTGGAATGACACACATACTGGCGCGCCATCACTCACACACACACACACACACGCACACACACACGCGCAGAAAGAGTCATGGCCCTTCAACAGTCTGACTGTTTGTCTGTCTGTGTTTGTGTGCACTCATTCATCTGTATTTTCTTTTCCTGGCAAGATGATTCCAAATTAGGAACCTGGCTTTTTGCTCATCCTCATTGTCTATGAGGATACATTTTTTTTAGTGTCTGGAGGTCTAATAGTCTGCATTCATCAACAGAAAAACACCATCTTACTGTTTCTCACATTGTCATACTGTTTGTGTGTTTGTCTCGTTGTGCATCTCTATATTGTGACTGGTAGTAAAATCAGGCAACTGTCATGTGATGGTTTTCAGTCTTTGTGCTGGAGTCCCGTCCCCGATCTGAACATCTGCATCGTGCGATCGCACGTCTTCATTGCAATATAGCTTCCGCCTGAGGTTAAATGGATGGGAGAGGAGCGGGGTAGTGGGGTAGTAGGGGGTGGACTGTCATCACTCCCAGGCTGAGCTACTGTGTGGAGCCGTGCAGAACTGTGACTCTGAGCCAAAAATACATCTGGCAAGAGAGGAAAAGGGAGGGAGACAGAAAGGAAGAAAGACGAAGACACGAGGGATGAAGAAGCGAGAAGAATGGTGATGGTGGAGGGATGCAGAGCTGCAGTGGAGGGTGTAGAGTGGCGCGGTGTACTGCGCCGCGCTCTCCTTTGCCCTCTTCTCGGCATCATCCCGAGCATGAACATTTCTTTAATCACAGCAGAGAAAGCAAACTGGAGCCGAGTAGAGGACGCGTGTCACACTGCTCCGTCTGCTCACATCACGCTTTCCCACCTCCCCCCTGACATCCCCATGCCACATAACTCCATGTCTGCAGCTCTCCAAGTATCAACATCCCTCCTGTTTCTCTCACTCTGCACACCTTTCCCCCCCATACTGTTTTTCTCAACACTGTTCTTTTCCTCCCTTTCAGCTCCTCCCCCTCTCAAATATTACTTTCATTTATGTCATGATGTCATTTATTTTGTCCCCTTCATTACCTCATCACCCCCCCTTCACACACACACACACACACACACACACACACACACACACACACACACACACACACACACACACACACACACACACACACACACACACACACACACACACACACACACATATACTGGATGGGTAGATACTTTTTGTTTACTATGGGTTTGCTGATCCTGCCTTATTGACTGCCCAACAGGAAGAAATCTCAGTCAAAGATAAGCCCAGGATGCTTGTTTATCTGACTGCCAGCCTTGTCAGCCTGTCAGGCTTGTGTGCGTGTGTGTGTGTGTGTGTGTGTGTGTGTGTGTGTGTGTGTGTGTGTGTGTGTGTGTGTGTGTGTGAGCGTGTGTGCGTTTCACATGGGTTGTTGCCATCACAGACAGATGAGTTGTTGTGACATGTCACCCAGATTTGTCACACTGGAGGACAAAAATGTTTCATTAGGTCCACGTTTATTTAAATATGCATTTCAGGGATGGATTTAGATGTTTTGATATTCATTTTGTTTGACAAAGCAAATCTTTTTTTTTTTAATTGTATAAGAAGCATAAAAAATCTGTCATGTCATGGTGTTGTTCCTTTATTAATTAGTGTGACAACAAAAGTTCTAGTTTTTTTTTTTCCCCCTTTTAACAGCAATTGAACCACCCCAACGTGATAAAGTACCACGCGTCGTTTATTGAGGACAACGAGCTGAACATCGTCCTGGAGCTTGCAGATGCAGGAGACCTCTCCCGTATGATCAAGGTAAGGGAGCCAAGACAACGGTAAACCCTACACCGATCCATCAGAAGACACACACTTCCACCATGAAGCAGAACAATATGCACTCAGAGATAAATAAAAAAATATACCAAAACTTGCTTCGGCAGATATACTTTTTTTAAAAGAAAAAAATATCTGCACAAACTGCTGATGTGACCTAAAACGAAGAGAACGTTAGTGGGAGGTCTTTGGTTCCTGGACACTGAGTCACTCTGAGTCATCCAGTCCATCCTGAAAGCAAAAACACAGCTAATATAAAATGTCCTGCAGCAGCCTTTAATCTGGCCGTCTGTGTTGACATTTGCAGCGACTGTGGGGGGAAATGGTTAAAAGCCATGCAGTGAATAATGCTCTTAAAGTTCTGGAATGTCTCATACGGCTATAACTTCTTTGGCTTTAGTCTCACGTTTTATATTGCATGTGCTAAATGTTAATGTTTAGGGCTTGGTGCGAAAACTAGATTTATTCCCCCCAAAGCAAGTTGTGACAGGTTCTCGAGCTTTGATGGTGTGGTACATCCTATAGTGCCTTCCTTGGTATAGACCAGGGAATTTTTGGTGGATATTTCCTTGTCCAGTACTCATGAAGAAAGCGCACTGTTTGTTTTGTTTTGCAAGAACAAGAGCCACATGACAACTTCCCACTTGTGTGTGTGTTGCAAGGTATATTTTTTCATAACTATATAGATACAAATTCAAGGTTGGGGGGGATTTTCTGCTTGACTTAAACCAGTATAATGTGTATCTAGCCTTAAACCTGGATCAACAGTTCTGTGTTTGTGTGTGTGTCCGTGTCCGGGGGGGAATATTATGAAAACCTGCCAGTATAGCAAATTAGTGGTGTGCAAGTATAAAGCCTGGTCTTCTCCCATGCATAAATGATGCTGCTGTGTGGTATCGGCGCAGCTCAACAAGCTGTTTGCAGTCAGACTCAGCAGCTCCACATCCGTGCAGCTCCACACAACAAATTAGGAGAGGTGAGGATTAGTGGTACAACAGAGTGAACATGGCAGGCTCAACACACTCATTTACACGCAGCGAATACATGCATATGGTCTGCTGGAATCCGAAAAAGAGTTCAGGCATCGCCACACATTTGAAGATATATATGTGTGTGTGTGTGTGTGTGTGTGTGTATATAAAGTTTTATTTATATATATATATGTGTTATATA
>CAAE01014609.1:361988-509907 GCA_000180735.1 Tetraodon nigroviridis
CACTCAGGCAGCTCTAAAGGTTTTCATCAGGAACGTATAGATTTTTCTACTCCGCGCGGATGCTGCGTTTAGACGGGGGTTTCATCCAAAAACAGAATCACTATGTTTTCACCCACTCGTCTTTTTTGTTTTATCTAAAAATGAACAGTTGTTGTCTGCTTTCCTGCTGACTAAGCAAGAATAAATATGCTGATGGCTCCCAAACCTAATTATGACAGAAATGATGCAGAAATCATGCATTTTCAACCAGAAATCCAAGAAAAATGTCCGTCGTGATGAATTCGGAACGAAGGAAGGAAGAGAGAGCACCTGTCCAGGACGGTGTGTGACGTAGTCCCAGCTTCATCTTCGTGAAGCAAATTTAGTCAAGACGGTCTGACAATGGAGACGAGTTAAAGGATGATTCTGAGAAGCCCAAAACTAAGAGACTCCATCAAAAGTGAGTCAAATCTCAAGTCTCGCACCCGATGCCAAAATGTATCTCTTTCTTTCCTCTACATTATTTCCTTCTCTTTTGTGATTTGTAATGCAGTTTGATCTTCCTAGTAAAATAAATGCCAGCATCATTAGCAGACATTATACAGCCTGATGGTGGGAATTTCCACCTTTATAGAGTCTAAAAACACATATTCTACTATTTGAAAATGTGAGAATGGGCTGCATGTGTACATAAATTTGCAGCCGTGCGAGCAAACGGACCGATCCTCCCACATATGTACAGATGGCACGTTTGAAGGGTAGCAAAAACCAGGCGATTGTCCCACCTGCTCACACATCTTGTCCCAGCCGTGTTTTAACGTGGAGCCCAACTCTATAGATTACAGCTGATGAGCTAAAACGACCTGTTCCGACACAAAAAAGAAGGCGTACGCGTCGTAGTCAGGAATAGATCCGACTGAATTCAGACTTCCGCTCGATGCTTGTGACAAATGGCCGGTGTCAGAATTTTGGTTACCTCATTAACAGGCGGAGGTAGCCATCATGGGGGCTCGTCCTTGGCTTCCAATGACAATGATTGCATGCGACACTGGAGCCGCCGGTGGCTACGGGCCAAGAGGAGGACAATGGCAGACGGCGAACAGGGAGCTACACGGCACAAGATCTGTGGTTTCGTTTTACCATCCTCGTCCCATCAGCGGGTGGTTTTTCCATCCAAACAGGCTTAAATGGGACGAGCTACCTGGTTTCACAGGCAACAGGTACCTTATGAAGGACTGGAGACCAGGGGCCAAGCTGGAGTCCAACCAGTCCGCCTCAGTCAGACACTCTCAGACTGGTTCAATAACCGGCTGAATGGGACATTGTGGAGCGGTGATTACCAGTTACAAAGTGAATAGCAGCCTTTGTGGAGGAAACAAGCCTCACTGTTTCGTGCTGGGTCACAGCCAAAGAAGAGGAAGACATTTCTGACCAACAACCAACCAGAAGGACAACGCAGGGATGCTAACACTTTTCTGCTGTTGTGGGGGGAAGTTTGGAGGGGCCAAATCCTGGTTTCCTAAAATTATGGTGGAACGCCAGGCTGACTGGAGACTGTGTGTGTGTGTGTGTGTGTGTAGGGTGTGTTCCTGACTCTCCCCCACTGACTGCTGATAAATTGCTGTGGATGGATGGATAGATTCGTCCCTCGCCGGCCTACCAAACCAAACCCACACTTGAAAAACTTGGTAAGTCGTGACAGCTGTTTAGTAAAAACTGGATTATGCATGGAAGCTAATTTAGAAGATATAGAAACATTTTAAGAGGCTGCTGCAGAGTAAATGATCTGAATAATGCTTTGACATGAAGAGGAGGAGGAGAAGGAGCCGGATCAATACCCTCAGAAACCCAGGATTATCACACACCGCCATAAAAATCCTCCCGTTTCCTGTTTGATGGCCAGCAGAGGAAGACTTCACTGACAGACATCAGCCTGGTGTTTCTGCATCTAAACAAAGCGTGAAGAGGATTCATGTCCAGGAGTGGCGGGATCTGTCGCCTCATGGAGCACACACGCACAAATCAATTACCAAACAAAAGTCTGCCATTAGCGAGGAATCCTGCCCAGCATCAGGAGCGTGCCCAGTCACATCGAACTAAAAAAACCAATAAATGAAGATCGGGAACCCAGAAGAACTGTATGAGACGAGGGCTCAATTATGGCTGCTATATTACTGCTGTGTGCTGAAGGCAACCATGGAGATATCTGGAACATAACGTCCCCCGTTAGCCGAAGCATATTAAACTTTTTATTGAAAGCAACAGCCACAATATTGCAGAGCTCCGCAAACCAGGAACGAAAAAAGCTGGAAGGCACTTTGACTACAAAGCTCCAACTCCCGTGAACACCCTCCACGATCATACCTAAATTACCTCTTTCCGTCCAGAAGTCAGACAGGAATATCGCAAACTGGGAGGAAATGGGCAGAGGACAGTAAGATTGGCTTTTAGACAACTGCGCCCTGAGCGAGGAAGAGAAGTTAAGGAGGTGTTGAAGTAAATGTGGGGGAAAATGTGTGGAAGAGCTGATAGGAGGACAGGAGAAGAGCTGGCTGCTTCTCAATGGCTGCCTGCTAATGCTGACATGGATAATGTGTCTATTTATTAACCGGGAGAGAAAAGGCTTTTATCGTCCATTTGTTGTGCGCTACACTTTAGCAGCCCTCTGGTCCTCTCCCGGGGCGGCAGAGTGGCTGGGCCACTTCTGGGAGGAGCAATATTCACCACAGTCGGCACATTTGGATGAAGCAATTACGGAGGAAAAAGGCCCAACTAGAGGAGGTGACAGCAAAGGAGGAGAGCAGCTACCTCATCCACTGTTCTTTCATCGGTGTGGGATGGCGTCACGCTGTGCAGGAGGGAATCAGACACCGTTTCTCATCCCTGGTGAGAGGAACGGATCTGGCTGCGCATCCAAAAATCCTGTCCTCAGAGGAAAATATTTATGCACCATCAACAAAAAAGATTAGTGCGTGGCTGCTGCGATAATGCTCTCCTCATTAAAATGACTCCTACGTCGGATGACCTGCACCTTCCTCCACCTTCATCATCTCACGCCTGAGGCTCGCTGCTGGGATTAAATCAGGGTAAACGGCCGCGCCTGTGCGCCAAAGCGGTCCTCGGCTTCCGTCTTCCACCACTGGGGTGAGGCTGACAGCGGGGACGGGACGCGCAGCAAGGTC
The DNA here is from genome assembly GCA_000180735.1 of Tetraodon nigroviridis. NCBI lineage: Eukaryota > Metazoa > Chordata > Actinopteri > Tetraodontiformes > Tetraodontidae > Tetraodon > Tetraodon nigroviridis. The sequence goes on from CAAE01014609.1 coordinate 365,150, forward strand.
ACCCCACGCAGAGGCAAATTCCCCCCACCGCTAATGCGGCTAATGTGAAACGAGAGAGGAAGCAGAGGAGGAAATCTATGCGCCTGCGGTGCCTGGGCCGAGGAAGAGGAGCTGGGCAGAGCGGGATGAGGGCTTCGGAGTCAATAGGCACCAGGCGCGGTTGCCATTATATCACACTACATTACTTCCATCAGATCCTTCGTTTATGAAGCTGACAGCAGGAAACGTCAGCCTGCTGCGGCAAGAAACAGTTCCTGCGAGATATTTTCCTCCCTCCCTCACATCTGTGTGTTTAAAACAAGCTGTGTGATATCAAAACAGGCCAAATCCGCCTGTAAAGTTGAATTTTCTTCTCCCGCTGGAGGGAGGGAGAGAAAGATGACTGCAGGTTTACCAGCAGCACCATGTTGTCATGATTTCTCTCTTCAATACCATGAAAAAGAGCTAACTAGCTTCAGTTCCTACCTAAGATAAGAGACTGTTCATCTGAACAGGGACGAACTAAGCTAGCAATGAACCAAGCTAACGTGCTCAGGTAAACACTTTACATCATTTAGTGGAAGAACCACTTCCAGCTCCAAACTGTGATATCTCTTTCCTCGGGCCAGGATTGGGGACCGCATGACCTGATTTCTCCAACAGAGAAGCTTATCGAGCATGGCCTCCGAGGAGACGGCCACTAATTGGTGCCATTTTTACCGAGCTCCTCCAACCGTGGCTGCTTAATTAATCTGCATGTTGGAGGAGGATGGTGCAGAGGATCGAAGTTATTCCCGGGATTATGAGGACGAGCCGGAGCGTCCCGGCCTCCAGCGTGGTGTCGGGCTGGAGGAGGTCACGTGATCACCCTCTTCTGTTCTCTGGCCCCCAGGATGACACCACTGAGGGCCACCCACTCCACGGGTGACATCAGCCGGCTCAGGTTACCCCAACCGGGGGTGGGACGGGGTGGGGTGCTCCCGTGGCAACAGCCCCCGCTCCACTGCACCACTCTGCAGCAGAGGCTGGCTCTGCACCCAGGGAACCAACCCGGGCCCCGCGGACCCCAGCCAGAGGCCCGATCCAAAAATAACCCCTCTTGCCATTCCTGCAATGTGCCAACGACGGGGCCCGCCCGGTCCCCGGGAAGTGTCATGGAAAGTCATCACCAAGAATCCGACTGCTCACAGGTTCCAACCCAGCTGGCTCAGCACAAGAGTGGGAGAACGTCCTTGGGACGGGTCCCTGGCTCAGACTGGCTCAGGCAGGAACCATCACTGGGATAAAACCTCGAGTCATTCCTTCCTACCACAACCCCACGGTGATGCTGAACACACAGAGTGGGTGAAACCATCGGCTGGTGACACGCGGTGACCGTCGATCCTGTCTGCACCCGACAGATCGGATCTGTCGGTCTCTTCCGGAACCAGATATGATACAGATCACTCAACCAGAAAGGTCGTTAATACTTGCGAACGCGACCTAAAGTTAAAGTGGTTATTTATAGGCCCGATGGGGTTATTTTTGGGACGCCCTGGCGGAGACAATAGACGGCTGCGGCGCGGCGCGGTCGTCCGCTTCCACCTGTCCCTCCTCCCGTGTCCGAGACACACGACTCACCCAGGACACCGGTCGGGGCAGGCGGCGGGGCAGCGCCCGGTTCCGGCCTCTCCGCTTCTGCCTGCTGCGCTCTGTGGCGGTGCCGGGAGCTCTCCGCGCCCTCCGCGGCGGCGGTGGCCGCGCCGGCCGCCGGGTCCGGCATGCTCTCTATCCGCGGGGAGCGACTGCAGATGCGGCTGTCCTCCGGGAACCAGCGCGGCTCTGTCGCATCTCGGGAAGCATGGGGGGAGCACGGCGGCGCCGAGAGCAAGGTTAAACGAGGGGGAAAGTGCGGTGGAGGCTGGCGGTGCGGCGGAGGATCATCCCGGTGGTGGTGCTCTGTGGAGCGGGATGCGTGGCGAGATGGAGTGCACGGGAGAGGAGGGACAAAGAGAGGGGGGTGGAGAGAGAGGGAGTGGGACACACACACACACACACACACCTGCCATTACTACAATAATCATTACAATCGTCCCAGATATAGATTTGCTTGAAGGGAATTAGGCCATAAAGGCAGCAGTTACGTCAAAGTCAGGAAAAACATCCTAAAACTGAGATATATTAAAACCCTAAAAGATGGGTTTTTTTGTTTGTTTTTCCACATGCACATCCTTGGATTGAATATTCTAAACCCAAACAAAGATGATGCTCATATTTATAATTCCACAGTAGTAAAAGAGCATCTGCATTTTAGATCATTTACTGACCAATATCTCCCAAAGTGGACGGGGTTTTTGTGTGTGTGTGTTTGTTTGTTTTATTGGGTTCTGTAATATAAAGTAGATAATGACTCATTCAGTCATTTGGACACATTTAAAGATTTTTTAGTGCTGCTGAAGCCTAGGTTGCTGCTGCTCCAGCCTGCCTTCCCATTGTGCTGTCTGCAGCAATAATCCAAGCAGGATCTTGGCTTGCCTGTGAGAGCAGACTGCCTGTGTTTAAACTGTGCAAACACTCCGGTAACGTCGCTGCCAAGCTCACTTGCAAACATCCTCCAAACTGAGAGTGGTGAAAACTCTGTCAGCACAACTGTCATAAAAGAATTCAGTTTTACATCTGCCATGTTGTGGTTGTGGGGTGTGAGGGGAGGAAAATTAGTTTATCACATTTGAGGGCTCGTGAACAGTCTGTTTAGACAACAATGATGTTTGTCCACTGATCCCGAAGAGCTGTGGGCCGCTGTATGTATTCTTGATCTACGTGGAGTTAATCAATTATTCAAAGGTATAAAGTGTGTCCCACGGGGCTCGGGCCTGCACATAGTCCATCTCCTCAGTCCCCCCACACCTCCAGGCAGATGCTCTGCTTCACTGTGCAGCAGGCTGACTTGCAGAGAGCCCTCCCCTGCAAACAGCTGTCAGAGCAGAGCTACCTCATCTTTGGGCAGACATTCCGCCTACTCATCACCCTCTCAGCTGATGGATTTGAGTCAATGCGGTGGGCTATTCGTGGAAGCGCATACACAGTTACATTCTTTCATTGGTTTATGATTTATAGTATTTCTGTGCGGTTTTTCAAACTAACCGAATGTATTTGATCTGTATATAAACAAGCAGAGAACAAGCAGAGATACTAAGCAAGGGAGGAGTTCAAGGACGTTCAACCTCTTGTAATATTAAATTTTGCCACTAGATGGAACTGTAGTATAGTAATTATCCAAGTGCGTTTGGCAACACAATTTTTTTATTTTTGTTTATTTTGGCATTGTTTAAGTCTAAATTTTAAAAGAAAATAAAAAGTCATGATACATTAATTTACGCCACACAAATGCTAATAAGATATGTGTCTTTTTGCTGCAGATAAATCGGCACAAAGACAGTATAATTTTCTCACGCACGTCATAATCACTATTCACGCGCAGGACTGATAATTGGTGCAAAAACAAAAGTTGCTACACGGACATATTTTAACGGCGCACAGTGGGTGGGGCTTATTGTTGATTGACACCTTCTGGACACGCGAGCACGCAGAATTTCCAATGTTGTGGAGAAATCTGCCCAATCACGACCAAGAACCTAAGGTGGTAAACGCAAACGGAAAGAAACTAAAGCCGCTTTTAGCGTTCCTACCGAGTTTTTTAGACCGATAATAACGATGGCTTCGGTTAACGTACAAGGTTACGATGACTTTATGGCTGCAGTCTCAGCACTGTTGCTCTGCCAGGTCTGCGGTTTTTCTAGATGATTTCATTTTTCGTAAAGTTATCTGAAAACAATGACGCTCTGGTGGATTTCTCGTTCCACATGGAGACCTGCTCTTCACACACTCAGGAAAAGGTGTGTTATTGAGTCACAACATGTTTCATTTCAACTAAAATCTCATTTACCTGGTCACCAACGAAGGTCTCTGAATGTATGCAATTCTAGGACTGAATACTTGTATTCTTTTCTAATTATTACTTGTTTTTGTACATCTGTTAGCAGCAAACCTGTGTATTTCTTTTGTATGTTACCAGGGGGGTACCGGCACCCTGCAGAGGCCTCTGTCCTGGACTCCCATCCACACTGGCGGATGCTGAGAGCATCTTTGCCCTGTCCTCCGGCCACGGCAGGTGTGGGGTGGCCGTGGTCCGAGCCAGTGGACCGGCTTCATCCACAGCTCTGAGGCGTCTGGCTGGGCTCACACACACCCTGGTGCCCCCCCGCACCGCCTTGTTACGCAGCATCACAGACCCCAGCTCCAGGGAAGTCCTGGACCGTGGACTTGTCTTCTGGTTTCCAGGTGAGATTTATTTTCTTCAATTTTTAAATTTACACCTGCTTGCTGCTGAGGTATGACCTCTGACCCTTCTGGGACATGTTTGTATTTCTGTCATCAGCTCCTCACAGCTTCACAGGGGAGGACAGCGTGGAGTTCCACATCCACGGTGGCCCTGCTGTCATTGCTGCTGTGCTACAGGCGCTGGGTAGGATCTATACGTTGAGGCTTTACACAGCACCAATCTGCTTCTCTGCTTCTGCCCTTCCAGAGGGCAGCATCGTGCCATCAGAAACCTCAGGCTACTTCTGCATCCCGTCATAAAAGTTATTGCTGCCGAGAAATAGATGGACTGGAAAAAATGATTGTGCCACAAAAAAAAACTTTACTTACTTTACTTTATTACTTTACGTAGTAGCGTACAGCTTTGTTAACAAGTAGAATATGGACATTTTTGTTTCAGTGTCTTGACCACAGCTCACGATTGTCTCCCCTGATGAGACTTGAGAAATTTCTGTAAAAACAATGAAAATGTCACCTTTTTAACCCGCGCAGCCGTGTGTGTTTTCATTCCAAGTGAACCCAGGGTGACACGTTGACCTTGCATTTGATCTTCCTCTGTTCATACGTATGTTGTGGGCACAATGCACCCCTGCCCCGCTTCTCATACGTGTCCTTATGTGTGCATGTGTGTGTGTGTGTGTGTTTTTTAGGAAATGTGCCTGGCATGAGGCCTGCTGAAGCTGGGGAGTTCACTCGGAGAGCTTTTCAAGCGGGAAAGATGGGTTTAACAGAGGTAGTCAAGAAGAGCGTGCAAAAAAATACAAGAAGTAGAACAGGGCAGAGTTTAAATGGGGAGTTTAAATTTGTGTTTCACTTTAAATGCGGCTAGCATATGTAGGTTTAATTATTAATAATAAGATATTTTATATACTATCTATTTTATGATCCAACGAAGATCATTTAGATTGCAATAAAAAAAATATTTTACTAAAATGTACCTTGGTTATACCCAAACAGAACATATTTTGTGCTTCTGATATCACAGTGTGATGATATTTGTAGATGTTTGCAGGTGGAGGGGCTTGGAGATCTGATCCATGCTGAGACAGAGGCCCAGAGGAGACAGGCTCTCAGGCAGATGTCAGGAGAGCTGGGACGCCTCTACCAGAGCTGGAGCCAGCGGCTGAAACGGGTAGGTGAACCAGTCAGACCATAAAGATGTTTGTCTAACCGGCGAGGGTGCGAAAACACACCTTAAAGGAGTTGTTTTATTTTTTTTTTTAATGTGCAGTGATGATTAAATGGAAAAAAAGGAAATGGAGGAGGTGACAGTAGACGGTGCACAGAGCCAACCTAACTCAGCCTTAGTGTGACAGCAGGAAAAAAACAAATCCCCCAATTTCTCCCCAGAGACACCTGGTCCATGGTCACGTTTGACATTTCCCAGAAACCTGCTGGAAAAAGCATAGGAGAAACCGCGTCCTGGCTCTGTGCTGTGGGTCAGGAGGCCTCGGTGGTTCCAGACCTCAGCTAGTCTGTTTTTGAGTTGCAGCTGTTTTTGCAATACAGTATTGCTGCGGGTGGAATAATGTATGGGAAACCGAGGCTTCCTGTTTTCAGCCTTCCTGTATGTGCACTTGCCTGTAATGAGAATCAAAGCGATAATTTGTATCCCATCTGTAGATGTCTCACCTCGTCAGGAAGACGGTAAAGTAAAACCTCCAGAATGACAAACTGCATTTAAAAAAATGACTCCGCATGCTGAGTTGAAGTACAAAAGATTTTGTTTTCCTTTTGTTACCTGGATGAAAGTAGTTAATGCGTGTTTATCTCAGATCATTAGAGATTTTCTGACGCAGTAACGGAGCTGCAGGTGGAAGGTTACTGCCTTCAGCGGAAGTTGCGAGCCAGCCCCTCGTTCACTGCACGCTGTCCTGGCGTCTGATCAGAACGTGATCTCCCATGAGTAACTTTGTTCAGATGCTTGTTGGCAGCTGCCCTCGGACATTTCCTGAAGGCATTTCTTCGCGCCGTCGTTGTTTTGTACTCAGCTTTCAGAGAATTCTGCCCGTGGTGCTGCCTGTAGAGGGTCAGGGGTCAAACTGCCATTCGCTAACAAAACAATGCTGCTTTTTAAAACCTCGGCTTCTCTGAATGTCATTAAATATGGCTGTCTGATGCTCTCTGGTTTGTACAGCTGGACAAAACAATGCAAAACAATCACTCTATTAGGTGATTGTCAAAGACCCTTATTCAGTCACAAATAATGAAGTGTTCAAGGAACAAAAGGATAATAGTTCATACAGTAGTTCTTTAGTCAATGAATGGTTTACAATCTTTTTCATGGAGAAACACAAAGAAATATTCTAATTTAGATTGATGCCTTTCAGCAGTGATTACAGGCGCTTCCTGGATCTAACACGTGCATCGATCAAGTGAAAAGAGCAGGGCGAACTGGTCTCAGGCTCTCTTTCCTCTGTCTTCCTCAGTGTCTTGCCCATGTGGAGGCCTTCATCGACTTCAGCGAAGATGAGCTCATCGAGGATGGAGTTTTAAACCGAGGTATGTGCGCGCACGCTTGTTCTCAGGGAGGTGGAGAGAGTTGAGACGGACAGATAGCCGTTTGTCACGCCAGCCTCGTCCACGTCGGGCCCTCACGCACGTGTTGGTGTCGTCGTCCCCCGAGTCTGCCGCCACCTGTCTGGCACTGGCCTGTGGGGACTTTAAAGCTTGGGAACTGCTCTTTGTGTTTGTGGCACAGAACCTGGCTCTAAGTGACAGGTAATAATAGCTCTGTTAAAAAATAGAAAACCTGGCAGGAATGCCCTACGGTACCTTCTTTGTTTTATTTGTGTACTTTGTTATTGTTTTGTATATCAATTCATCTCCGCCTGACGGATTTCTGTGTTCAAGTCCCTCAAAGTTTCAGTTTTCTTTAAAAAAAAATGTGACATATTGTTTATATCTTGTATTGGAAATTTCCGCTTTAGTCACACACGGAAAACGGGCCAGTCTGTGGCCCATTTTTCATCCCGATGACGGCTGACTTTATTTTTCTTAGAATTCCTTTCACAAGGTCGAGAAAGAATGTAAATGCATAACCTTCGTCATGTCCTGTCTCTCCTCTGTCCTTGTGCCTGCCCCAAAACACAAACACACAACCGCACACACACACACACACAGTGGGACAAATCTGTGTGTCAGCTACGAGCAGAAGTGGAGCAACACCTGACGGATGAGAGGAGGGGGGAGCGACTGCGCAGCGGAGTGCAGGTGGTCATCGCCGGAGCCACCAATGCAGGGAAAAGCAGCCTGCTGAACACACTCTGTATGTAAACACACACACACACACACACACACACACACACACACACACACACACACATCACACACGTCGTAAAAGCGTCAACATTAAAAAGCACAAAAAGATTCTCTCTTGGTTTTTTAAACCTGCATACCAGTTTCCTTGCTTGTGTTGTCAGAATGGGGGAACTTTTTTATTTCCAGGGCTAAATTAGTGTTTGTGTGTGTGGAATGTTTTTTTTCCTCACATCTCATTAAGTCACTTAGCAGAACCTTTTTTGACAGGGCTTCCTCGCTGCTCTCTCAAGAATAATAGTCCACACATCCAACTGATGATTAGATCCTGTTATTGTTTCATGATGATTCGTTTTTCCCTCCTGCCCTCGGTTTACATCATTTACAGAGAATCCACGTTAATGAGCTAGCGTGAGCTGACACGGCTGCGTTGTGTGCTGGCGTATTTCCCCGTGGACTTTATTAAAAATAAGAAGGATAAAAACACAGCATGTTTGAACCTCTTTTGCATCCAGGCCAGAGGCCCGCGGCCATTGTGTCTCCCATCGCTGGCACCACCAGGGACGTGGTGGAGACGCCGCTGGACATCGGCGGCTTCCCGGTCCTCCTGAGTGACACAGCCGGCCTCAGAGACAGCCTGGACCTGGTGGAGAGGGAGGGGGTCCGCCGTGCTCGAGAACGGTACAGAGAGATCAAACACAGCCCAAATGCCATTTTAGCTGTTATTTATTTATTTATTTCTTTTATATAACTTCTCACTGTTGATATAAACTGCCCCACTAAACATTTATTATTGCCCAATGTGCACATTCAGTGACTGGTAATCTTTCATAATAACAAGCCTAACAAATTAGCTTGCACATGTGCCCAAAACAAAGAAAGGAAGAAATCACTCACTCTTTTCCCACGTATAACTTTTAATATTTTTGTCATCTCTGCGTCACCTTCGGAGTTTATATCAGTGCTCAGCCACAGATATAAATACCTGGAACAAACACAGTCAGGAGGTTGCATAATGAAGAGGCCACTTTGGTTGTGGAGCTTTCCAAGAGGGACATTTTTCACAAGGTGCGCCGTTCATACCGGCACACACGGCCGTTGGCTGACAACAGCTTCCAGTGTTTACAACAGGGCTGAGTGGAAGCACTTGTGATCGCTCCTCCATGTGAAAACATCCAGAGGATGAGGACACACATCCGTCAGGCCCATCGGAGTACGCAGCCATGTGCTTTAGACAAATCGACGTTCATTTTTGGCAAATACAAATCGATTTTGGAAGAAATGACTGCAGCCTTTTAAGGAGGCGGAAGGTCTGAGGAGACTCAGTCCATCATCTTTCAGAGCCCAGGCCAAGAAGTGACAAAAATAATTAGCACAAACAGTCGGTGCGCCTCTATTGTTTGTTTAAGCTACTCGGGCGGCGCGGCGGCTCTATAGGAAGGGCGGGCGGTTTGTGTTGGGCAGAGAAGGTTTCTGTGCAGGGAGCATGTCAGAGGCTCGTGACCTGGCCGACTACAGGAAGGATATGGTAAGCACAAGCATCCGCTCCTGCTGCTGCCTCACCGTGGGACCAAAGGGCACCAGAGTATGGAGCATTTAAAGTAAATACCGTTTGCATTCTGGCTGGAGCTTCTCATGATATTTCAGGTCTCAGAGGTCCCATCTGAGCCTGAGGTGTGTTTTGCCTCTTGGTTAACAAAGCTACTGAGAAGTTACCATCCTGAGGCCAGTTGGGTGTGTTTGCTCCTTCTCTTTCGCATGCTGTCACGACAACCCTGTGTGTTGTAATGTGCATCTGCCCTCTTTTCCCTTCAGATTGGAGCAAGCAGATTTGACTCTGGTGGTGGTGGACTGTGCTCTCCTCCCCTCTCACCAGCCAGAGGCTGCGGGATTCCTCAAGCGCCACCTGAGGAGCGTCCTCTCCCTCCAAGAGCATCCTGAGAGAGGTGTGACGGACAGATCGGTGCATCAGCTGTGATTCAGTCTGTGCCTCTTCGCTGTCACAGCAAATCCAAACTCTTTGTCCCAGACTGACTCATTTCCCCCCACTGTTCCACTCATCTTTCCATAGTCGTTCCTGCAGGCAGAGTTCTGCTGGTGCTGAATAAAACCGACCTGCTGCCTCACCCTGAGAGGCAGAACCTGGCGCGGGAGCTGGCACGGGCCTCTGGCCTCCCTCCGGTTTGTCTCATCTCCTGTCACACGGGCGAAGGCCTGCAGGATTTCCTCGCAGCGTTGCACAGCAGCGTCAGAAATCTGTGAGTCACTGACATTCCTCCTGGTCTTCAAGAGTCCAACACCTTCAAATGGAAGACATTTGTGTTTGATGCTATACTGTTGTGAAACGTCCTCCAGTTGCGCCGACCCTCTGGCTGGGGCCCCCAGTTTGACCCAGGCGCGCCACAGGGCCCATCTACAGCAGTGCTGCGCCGCCCTGGCTCAGTACCAGAGCTACCGTGACGTGGACTTGGCCCTGGCGGCCGAGGGCGTCCGGCTGGCCCTCACGAGCCTGGGCCGGATCACTGGACGGGTCGGGGCCGAGGAGATCCTGGACATTATCTTCAAAGACTTCTGCATTGGAAAATAAATGAGCGGCTGCGAAAACATCAGCGTAACATCAGCCCGCGTTAGCGGAAGGGCGAGGCCGCGGCCCCGGTGGGGCCCGTGTCATGACAAACGGCTTTGTTCCATGTCGGTTTTGGCGACCGTTGGATCACAGTTGTGGTGCTCAAACACAATCGTCTGCCAGAGAAGCGATGCTCAGATCCTGACTCCTTTAGGGATGTTACTCCTCTTCGTTGGCAGCACCACTGTTCGTAAAACAGCCCCCAAACGTCGTTGATCTTCAACCATGACGGAAACGAGTGGGTTTTTTTTGGATGATATAATCTATTAAAATGTGAAACTAGAGCTATTTTGGTGTCAGTTAATAGGGAACAAACCCATCCAGATGTGAAGGGCCCAGCCCTCCTCTCTGCTCTGTGGGAAAGCAACAATTCCTAATCTGCCTTTTGTTCGCCTGTCAATCTGGCAACTATCAAATATTTATGTTTCCTCGTTGAACTCCTGACCCCTCCTTCCCCGCTGCTTTCTTCCCTCGCAGCCTATGACGACATTCGGCGCGGCCCACCAGCGCAGAGCTGTCTGTCCTTCTGTCTCTGCTACCTGACCTTTCCTCTTTCCTTTCTGCTCTGTCAGCTGTTTTACTCCTCTTTTAACTTCTCCCTGATTAATTACACCACCTGGGTGCTTTTTGAATCTTGTTTTTAAAAAGCTGAAGTGTGGCCAGACCAAGTTACACTAACAGCTGTGTTTATGTGTAGTAATCCACACTCTCCTGGTCCACCCTGAGCCCGGGAATTCATCCCATCTTAGTCAACACTGAAGGAATTTCAAATATTTGTTTTATTTGAATGACTTTTTTGAAAATTATTATTTTTTCCCTGCATTTGTTCGAGCAAACTGCTCACACAGAGGCCAAACTCACACGTTGTGATCTGTAACAACAGTCCACCTGGCTGCTGCCAGGCTCAGGCTGCTGCCAACTAAATTGTCGCAGGCTTCCTGAGAACCCTCTGTTCCTAAAACAGGAAAAATTCAGGAGGGTATCTCCTTCCAGCTGCTAAGCCCGTCCTCAACCAACCAGTCACGCATTACACAGACTCTCTGACGAAGAGTACTAACGACATCCATAATAACCGTAAAACTGTCCTCCTGAGAAACATTTTACCGTACTCACAAATAACGCAGGAAGCTGTAAACTGAACACCTTCTGGTAAACCACAGTCATGTACCCGTGAATGGACCATAAAAGGTCAATAACATGGACACACGAGGGTCGTATATACGATTATGTGTAGGTTAAATGGGCGTCCAGGCTGCAGAAGAACCATCGGACAAGCTCTTGAAGCTCTGAGTGAATCTGCTGGCGACACGAGTTGGAGACCTTTCCCATCACGGACTCGGTCTTTTCTAATCATGGCAATTTATTATCGAGCGGTTCACTTTCACTGCTGTTCAAAACGCGACATGAAGGAGTCACTTTTTTTAAAATTAATTTAATTTTATTCTCCACGGTAAGTTAAAGCTTCGCATCCCTACGATAAAGGATATTTACACAGTGTAGGATGTAAGTTTTTACACAGCAAACATCTAAACATGAGGAAAAATGTGGTAGATTGGAACAAAACAAGGCGTGCACCCAAAGGCTAAGGAACGGAGCATTTACAGGCAGTGCGGAGGGGTTAAGAGTATATACAGGAGTTCTCATAAAGTTATTCAAAGACAGAAGTCGGCTCCTCAGTCATCCATCTGCTGCTTCTTTTCATCTCACCTGGTCAAGAAAAGGAGGAGAAAAGATGTCAGTTATGTGAGCGTGCCAGCGAGCCGGAAGCCTGGTGAGAGGCTGGTGTTTACTTTGGGGGCTTTGCTGAGGTCGGGTGCTCCGGGGGAGGCCGGCTTGGACGCGCTCTGCAGAGCAGATACAGTTTTATCAGTTCTATTGCCACGGTTCTCCTTCCCTTTCCCGCCCGTCCTTCCTGTTGCTGCCAAGCTCATATTTCTGTCTGCTGCCTAGATAAATCTGATTTAAAGCCACAGAAGGGCCTTCTCCCGCACGCCCGGCGTCTGGGTCTCCTACCCGGGTCTGCAAGGCAGCGAGACACTGCTGCTGCTCCTTCTCCTTCAGCGCCAAAGTGTGCTCCAGCAGGGTCTTGTCATCCCTCAGCTGCTTCTTCTCCAGCAGCAGCCTCTCCATCTGAGCCAAAGCACAGGTTACGTTGCGGAGGGTCCTCCCCGACCCACCGCTCCCCGCTGGGTGGGGCAAACACCTACCTGGTCGTCGTGGGCGGTCTGCAGCACCTGGCGCTGCTTGGCTGCATCGGCAGCTGCTGCTTCCTTGGTTTGCTCACACTGCGTCAGGTCAGAGGTCAAATAGGTGTTTGTCACCTCCAGATGGCTCGACTGGGCAAGAATCTCAGCCACCTGAAAGGAGACGGGACGCTTTAAATAGGGTGGAGACAGGTAGTCGGGGGTAACGCAGGCGCGGTTAAAGGAAAAAAAACAAAAACGTAAACGTGTCCAGATGGTTCCGTCGGATTGGGCCTGTTTGTTCCAGGCGTTTGCGTCTCTGTCTGTCAGCGTGAGTGTTTGTTAATGTACATTTTCCTCTCTTTGACAATGGAGCTGACATAGGAAGTTAAATGACATATACAGCACGTCTCCCCCAGGGGCACGACCCCACGTAGGCTCGTGTGTGTGTGTGGACCAGATCAGGACTCATGTGTTCCAGCAGACTGACGTTGACCCGGACTGACCCTTGCGTCGTCTCAGAGGACAACTGTCTCTTTAGCCGCATGCCTGCAGCAGAAGTCAGAACTTCCTCCCACAGGAGCCCGGTTTCCCTTCCACTTTTCCGTCACGTTTTTCAGACAATCGTTCCAAATGTGAGCCGTTTGTCACCGATTTGAGTCATTTTCCGCTACTTCGCTCCGGGGTCAGGGGGGGCAGAGGACTGTTGTGCGTCATTTCAGAGTTCCGATGAAAAACAGGAGATTTAAAATGACACTTTTATGGGATAGGCCACCGTTTTGGAGGGATTTAGGAATCTCCTTCAGTCATTTACCCGTCAGAATATTCCCGCCAGCATCGGACCACGGAGGGAAGAGTGTGCTGCACCCACCTTGTCGCCCACTTTGTCCAAATAGGCCTGGAACTTATTTTCCACGTCTTTGGACAGGTTGGTGCAGCTGGTCCGAATCTTCTCCATATCCTCCCTCTGTCTCTCACAGGTGAGGTGAAAGGTCATCTGATGGGGGAACAAGTTGTTGATCTTGTTCAGGAAGGTCGTGGTCACTGTTTTGATCCCGTCCAGAGAGTGAGCAAAGTCCTGCTTGCACTTACTACGCACAAAAAAAAGGTTTTTGAGATGTGATGGAGGCCAGACGGAGGGAGGGGCGGAGGGCTGGAGGTACCTGGTGTACAACATGAACTGCTCCTGCAGCATGGTGTTGTTGCGGCGGAGCGCGATGGTCTGGTGGAGGTACTTGTCCCTGTCCCTGGTGGCCAACTCGTTGTTCCCCCTCAGGTAGCGAACCATGTTGGTGAAGTTGAGCCTGATCAACCCAATCATTTCCTTCTGCTGGGCGTTGAGGGTCTGCAGGACCTTCATCTCATCTGCGCAGAGGGAAAGAGGTCTGCCGTTAACCTGTCAGCTCCGCATGGAACCTGCAGGGTTTGCAGCTACGTACTGTTAGCTGATAACAGCACGGGGTTGATCATCGGGGGGCTGTTGGGCCGTGGCGGCATGGGCGTGAGGGCCTTTCTCTCACAGGCCTCCTGTGAACGCAGGGTTCGGTTAGTTCCGCGATCGGGGTGGTTCTGAAACCCCGGCGTACTTACAATCCTCTGCTGGAGCGCGGACTCGTTGGCTTTGGATTCGGTCTGCAGCTTCTCCAGTGACTTTACCAGGGCCAGTTTCTCCGCCTTGCAAGCGCCCAGCTGCTTCCCCAGCTCGCTCTTCTCCTTCCTCAGCTGGATGTTGTTGTCGCTCAGCTTGTTGAAGCCCACCTCCAGCTCCTTCCAGACCACATCACAGGGACATTTTTACTCATTTACTCAGGAAACGTTTCGTTTTGAATGTTTTCAGATGCCGGACGGGGAGTCTGCACACTGACCTTGACTCTCTTCTCCTCCGCAGATTGTTCCGGCTGTCCGTAGATGAGGAAGAGCACCAGGCTGACGATGATGAGGGACTGGATCAGAGAGGAGAAGAGGAAGATGATCCTCATGTAGTAGCCGCAGCTCTTCCCACTGGATCTGTGCAGCGGCTCCTTGGCCTCGTGGCCAAACTTGGTCCGGGAGTAGCTGGAGCTGTACATGACCACTGGAGGCGAGAGGTTGGCGGCTGGAATTTCTGAAGGATCCGATCGGAATGTGTCCACCAAAATCCAAGAGACACCCCAGCCACGAAGGGAGACGTGGACGCGGGGCAGGAGGCTGCACTTGGACGTAAACAAGGACAGTGGGGAGTGTGAGTGAGTGTGTGTGTGTTTATAAATGCTGCCCTTCCAGCCCTCTCTAGCCCTGCCCTCACCTCCACCCTCATGACCTGTGTCACAGTTACAACCTCCTGCTGCAGCTCAGACCCCAAAACAACACTCAGAGTAGAAACACCCCTTAGAGAGCAAGAATGCAGGTGGTTAGACGGTTTTTATGCACATTTAACTGAATGTAGGCATATAAAAGTGACATTAGAGTCAGGATCTGGGAAACTTCTGTCGCGTTAATGAAAGCAAACCTTCATTATCGAGTGTATGTTCTGAAACTACGGAAGCGTATTGCATTCACTTAAAAAAATAAAAATCCGTGGTTTTTCGGGGTAATTTTTTTTTCTGTTTTTCGGGGTAATCTTTTCTGTTTTTCGGGGTAATTTTTTCCAGCCCTGGTATCGGAGTACACTTTGAAATCCCGCGAGAACATCCAACCTCTGTGGTGACGTCACCCGATAACAGGGCTGGAAAAAAATTACCCCGAAAAACAAACAAACAAAAAATTACCCCGAAAAACAGAAATAATTACCCCGAAAAACCACGGATTTTTATTTTTTTCAAGCGAATGCAGTACGCTTCCGTATGAAACGTACACTTACAGGTAACTCATCAGCTCAAAGCCAGGTTTGGCAGTAGGAGAAGAAGAAAAATCCAGTTTGTTGTGGACGTTAACCTGTCTGGAAATGTTAAAGAATACAAGAGCCCCATCGTTTAATTGATTTTGAGTCTCAACATTCGGACATTCCTTTCTTTTCCACCGCGGGGAAAGCGGGAAGGGTCACCCAACGGTGCTGTTTAAAAATAGACTTCTGTGCAGGTTAGGGAGGGTTAGAAGAAGGATTTAGCGAACAAAAGCGCAGCGGCTGCAGAAAAGAATCGAGCGCATCCTTTTCCAGGCCGGCGCGGAAAGGAGCCGCGGCAGCGGAGGAGTGAAGGAGCGCGAACAATGGGGAGCTGCCGCTCTTCCGGGACGCGGGAACAGCCGCGCGGTGACGTCACAGCCCTGCGCCTCTCCCGGGGAAGTGCGCGTGAAAGGGGAAAGGTGGCTCGAGCCCGGCGTTTTCCTGGCCCCCCATTGTCTCCCTGACAACCTGTCCTCACAGGGGGGAAAAGGAGTAATTTATGAAGGTACGCTGGAGGGAGAGAGCCGCAGCAGGACGGGCTGCGCACCACGGCCTGGACAAAAACAGGAAGGCGAACGGCTGAAAAAGGGAGATGAAAAGCCCTCTTAAGATAAGAGAGGGAGAGGAGCAGCCATCATCTGCTCCGCCGCGGTCATACTGATAACATGTGTCTGGCTGATAAGATGAGAGAGGACGGAGATGGAGAACAAAGAAGAACCGAGCAAAACTCAGACCCGGCAGACATGCGAGTAGAACTAAAGGTTAAAGAGTCAACAATGAGAATAAATACGTCAAACGTCGGATTATTGCTGTTGCTGTGCAGTAAAGTCTACGCACCTCTGTGACAGAACCACAATTCATCTTTTCTTTTCTTTTTTAATTTTTGCTATATTTTCAGACCTGCACTTTAAATCTTTTTTAAAAATCACCCGTTTGTGTGATGTTTCTAAGTAATAAAGTTGAGATCAACGATTAAATGTCTTGATTTTAAGTAGGTTATCATGCCACACTAACACTTTAAATGACTCAACACTAACCAACAGTGGGAGAATGAAGGGAACCTTTATTACCAGGACACATTTTCAGAAAAGCTTGTAAATTGTTTTTCTTCCACAATCAATCACCAACAGGTGCTACAATGAAAAAAAAGTCATAAGAGTGCATTCTTCCATGATCTGGGTAGCATACAGGCACGACAAATGATTGAAAACAACTTTTAAAAAAATAGAAAACACGTTTTAGAAACAGACAAATTTGACAACTTTTTTTTAATTTCTCTGGAACTACATGCAAGCGCTGGAAAGAAGAAAAAGGGTCAAGAGAGCATTAAACAAAGCCCAGTTTTTCTCCAGTAGATTTACAATTCCATCACATTATTTCTTAGGGTATTTAATGATTCATTGATGGAACTGAATTTACAGCAACTCAACGGCAACAGTTTTAAAAAATTATTGCTGTGCAACAGTTTATGGGAAAGCCTGCTTCAGACCGTGGCCTCCATGTCCTGGGGGTCTTCTCCCTCCAGCAGGCTGTACGATGCATGGCTCTGGAAAGGTCTCTGTAACGGGTGAGCCAGAAGTTTGGCCATGCAGTTGTGCAGCTCGATAGAAGGTCCACTCATGGAAACCTCAAAACGATAGCACATTCCTTTAGAGTCAAGGTTGCAGAAAGAGGTGTAGTTTTCCTGGAGAGAAAAGACAGAGCAGGTCACTGACAAACTGTATTGATACAAAATATTGTGTGATGTGTAGTATGTATATTTATATTTAAATAAAAATGAAAATAATCATTCAGTCCCCTAAAGATGAACAGGACACAAACACTAACGCGGTAACAGCGCCATCTTGTGGCCTAAAAGAGAATAAAACTCCCACCGCAAAAAGCAGTAATCAAAAAAATATGAACTTAAATAAAGGACTAGTTTTGATCATTAAAATCCTAATTAAGAGAAAACTGGTCTCTTTTGAGAGTAAAAAAATATTTTAGTGAAAGTCAAAATCCTGAGCCAATTAATTTAGGAATTCTGGGGTAGTATTAAGTTAATTTCAGTTTTAAATTAGGTATAATAGAAAAATGTCAACAACTCAATGTATGCAATATATGTAATGTATTTGTACATCTGACTGCTACTAAAAATGTAGTAAAAATGTGGGAAAACATGCACAGAAGCAAATAAAATCCAATCTTTAGCTGGTTCGCTCACCCTCCAGCCGCTGTCGTCCCCCTGCTCCTCCACACCGTTGTGTAAGTAGACCACGTCAAAGAAAAAGTAAGGAGACTGCAGCATCTTCTGTGACACAAACCCAGAATGGTTTACAGAGCGTTTGAGAGCAACGGCGAGCTCAGGGAAATGTTGGAAAACTTCACACATCAGCGGTTCTCTCGACTTACACTCAACGCCTCAGAGGGGCTGAACTGAAGCTGTCCAGCATGGCGGCTATAGATGAGCACAGTCCGCACCACGTACGGGGGAGGGATGGTCTGAATGTTCTCCATCAGCGGCAGCTCAATCTTCTGACGGCTACGAAGAGAAGAGAGGCTGTATTTAGTAAACCTGACACTGATTCTGAGTGATGACAGGAAAAGAATCGTTATGTTTCTGCATAGCCCATCAGCGTTAACTACACTGATCAGGTTTGCTGTCGGTATGCACCCCCCCCCGCCAAGCTACGCAGACGGGGAGGCATAAACCAGCTTGAGACAGTACTTACATTACATTCAGAAGATCTTCCAGGTCTAAAGAGGACCGTTAAGGCTCCAATCAAACAATCAATATTTTACAAGTTCATTTCAAAGGGAAACTCAAAGGATACTAAAAGATTCACACACATTGGTGTCGAGGTCATACAGGCAGCTGCACAGCTCCCTGGGGTCAGAGGTGAAGCCTGATAACTGAGAGACATGCAGACATGCTTGAGACGAGGACAGAGCGCACGCGACGGTTGGGGGGCTTCTCCCCTCACCCAAAGGGCATCATCGTTGACGACCACCAGGGCGAACTCGTGGCGCTTGTCGATCTTGTGTTTAGTCCTGACAAACATCTCAATCATCTTCTGGCACACGTTGAGGGCGTTGGTTTTAGACCTAAATGAACAACACGTTAGCACAAAACACATAAACGTCGATCAGCAGACCTCCTTTTGTCAAGCTCACCCGTTAAAGGACTCCAACTTTGGCAAAGACATCTCTTCAGAGAGGTCCAAACAGATGATCTGCCAACACCAGGTGGAAAAAAGGGAGTAGATCCTAGGTCTAATGTTTTAAAAGTTATAAAACGGATAAAGCACACCGACCACTTTCTCTGGACAGTTGACACGAGGGACCCTGAGCTGGTACTCCGTCTGCGGAGGCACCGGCGTGGGCATGGCGGGCTGCTGCTGTGCGGGTTTTGGTCGGTCTTTGGCGGCACCGGCTGCAGTGGAGGGAGGCACCATGGCGCAGGCTGCAGCCGCGACGGCCGCAGTGGGTGCTGCAGACTGAGGGGCAGCCGCGGTGGAGGTGGAGCTGGGAGGACTGTCGCTCGTCGAAGCTTCACCTTCCCCCTCAACGCGGTTGCCCACCGCCGACTGGGACATGCTGGGGTTGGGGTTTCCCCCGAGGCTGCCGGTGCTGTCGCGCCGGTCCTCGGCGCCCTCCGGGTTGGACCGGGTCCGGGGACGCAGCTCCACCAGGCGCTCCTCCCCATCTGCTGGACCTGGTTCTGGTGTCTCCATGGATCCACAGGCTGCTAAGAAAATCAAAAGATTTGTTGTGAATCAAAATGTAAACAAATCTGACACAGAAAGACGTATAGAAACACGGTGCCTAATTTGCATGACCAATAGTAAACACAGCCCCAAACTGTGAAGATCTGCTTTTCACCGCCGGTTTTGGGCAAACAACGAGTACAACACTCTGTATATCTCCCTCTCATGCTCATTCAATTGCGGTATCAGTACGAAAAAATGGTATCCTTACAGAATGTTTCCATACAACACTGACGCTAACGCAGGCTCCTGGATATTGATGACAGCGTTAGCATTAGCTAGCTTCAAGAGTAATTAGAGCATACCACACGAAATTAAAACCCGTGAAATGTTTTACTGGTAATGCATGTAATATGACTTACATGGCCGACTACTGCGAAACCTCTAGATTGCAAGTGATGCGAAATTCATTTAAATTTGCCAAATAATTCAGCGATGAGGTAGCATTTAGGATTTTAGCCGGACAACTTTCTAACCGGATGTACCGTTTCAGGAAGTGCTGCTGCATTATGGGTAATGGAGTACAATCGAAATTCTTATCACGGCGTTTACGTCGATCCGTGATCGCTACAAACTACAGTTTTATTTTCCCCAATTCTATTTTTAAATACCGTCTTTTAAGTTTTTTTATTTTAGTCAATACTCACTTGCTTTAGTGATATTAGTTTATCTGTTAATAATTCATGTGTTCATTTGTTAAGATGTAGCGGTATAAGTTAATGTAGTCTATTACTGCATGTTTTACAGCAGTTAGCAGCTGTCATTGTCTCCCTTTAAAAAAGGAGCAAAGTGTGACCAAAACAGGAAAGGACCCAGTGACAGGGAATGGGTGGGGATGCTTTCTGACTGTTTTCCACTTACTTCATTCATCACATTAAACACTGTGCAGGCTTCCACCGCCACAGCAGCCTGCAGTGGTGACTTACTATTGGAAACTAGAGGAAAAGAAAGAAGAAAACAACACTGAAAAGTGTGTCTGAGTGTGTGTGTGTGTGTGTGTGTGTGTGTGTGTGTGTGTGTGTGTGTGTGTGTGTGTGTGTGTGTGTGTGTGAGCTGTTTTTGGTCAAAGTATTTAGGCAGTGAACAGAAGCTTCTAGGAGCAAATCTTTACTGTAAACGGCAAGACCAAAAAGTATGGAGGTAAGTCTGCAATGTTTCAATGTTTTCCTTAAAAATCTTAGATTTTAGATCGCTACAGATAACTCGTAATAGTAGGATGGTAATAAATTCATAACCCATCCACTTTTAAAACTCCAACACAGACTTTGTGTTAAAACTAACACCGTTCCAATTAAGGCAAACTATGATACTTTTGGAATTCTTTTTTTAGGATATGTGCTATATGTATAACAACAGAATAAATTTAAGGCACTCCATTTCAAAGTCATATATTCTGTTTTAATCCAACAGTTTTTGTGCACAACAAAAGAAAATATTTGCCAGACAGGAAGTTTGATCTCAGGATGTTTTAGTTTCCCGCTTTTCCTTCACTACAACAATAGCTGCTAAATGACGCTGGTTCAAGAGGACATTCTTTACAATTATTATTATTATTATTATTATTACTGGAAATATTAAAAGAATATTGATTGAGAACACATGTCTGTATATGTTCGGGTCAACTCACCCATATGGTTTCCTTTTAACCAAAAACTGCGTCATATTCCTTTAGGATTTCCACCTGGTCAGATGTGACAGTCTGGATGCCGGGTCAAGGTTTGACAGGGAGACAATGACACCGATCGAACCCATGACCTTTGACTCCGAGGGACCTGACCCCACAGGAAACCTCAGCCCCTCAACGGCAGAGCTGGCCCAATGTGAGGCTGAAATGGGCACGCTGCTCAGAATCATCGCTGAGCTCAACAAGAAGATGGGTTCACTGAAGCCACCAAGGTTGAACCAAAGTCAAGATCTTATTGGAACTCTGTTTGTAATGTGATTGCTGAAGTTTATTTATTTATTTATTTTTAAATATTATCTGCTATTATTAAGTGAAACTGCAGATCTGAGATCACCGGGATCACCCAGGCCCCTGGTTCCAGACCTGCTGTCCCACAGGGTGGCCAGGAGCGTCCCAGAAATAAACACCGCTTCTCCAGTTATGTCTAAACCTCCACTGGGTGGCCGAGGTTGAGTATACTCGTCTTTACTTTGTTCTGTCCAATAGTAAAAAAAAACATTAGTTAGTTATTAAAATATTTTAGGAGCCCGTAGAACAGGGAAAATTGAACCACTGTGCATTTGGAGTCCACCTTTTTTTGACCCTGAAGATGCCCGATACAGCTTCAGACTGCGGTTCTGTTCTTCGCCAGCAGGGGGCGGTGTGGTGTGGGCCAAACTGCAGGAGGTTCTGGCCTCAGTGGAGGACTCCATCAGCTCCAAGAGATCCTGGGCTGCCCCCATCACAGCTTCTGACAGGGCCAAGCAGCAACAGCACCTGAAGGCAGCTGAGGAGAGCTGGGTCAAGGCCGCGCAGGTGCTAAAACTGAGTACAGACCACTGCGTGTGTCAGTGCTCACAGGTGAACCGTGACAGATCAACTCCTCCTCTGCTGTCGCAGGTTTTAGCTGCTTTTGAAAGTAACATTTAAGAAATAAAGTGGTAGGGGAGGAGTGAAATGAATTTCAGCTACTGCATTTGTTGCATTATTATTGATACTGTAGATATTTGAGCTTAAGACTCACGGTAATATTCTGATCATTCTGCATCACTGATTGCAGATTTTGGAGGAAATGGAGAGAGAGTTTGGCATTTCGTGCCCCCCAGGCCCATCAAAGGAGAACATTTTGGATCTGGAGACATGTGATTCTCAGGAGGAGCTGGAGAGATTGCAGAGCATCAGTCAGAAGGAGGAGGAGAAACTCCAGGTGTGGAGAACACTGTATGACATCAACGCATTTTTAGAGGACAGAATTCATCACGTCTGCCTTTCAGGTTGGTGGTTTCCACAAAGCCTGGAGGTCAGGCTGTCGATCCCCGTCCTACCGGCCTGGAGCTCTCAGCCCAGGCTGGGCCTCTCCTCCTTTCCCTGGTTCCCCTCTCCTCCACCGGAGAACATCCAGGTCGGAGGCACCTCCGTCTCCAGGTGGGGACGGGTCCTCCTGCAGCCCTCCAGTCGCTCTGGAGTGTGAGACAGAGCGACTAAACAGGTGAGTCTGAGATGTTTGACCCTCAAATATTTGAATTATAAAAGGTAAATTTCTCACTATGGGCTAAAATACTAACTAAATTGCCAACGGTGAACAGTATGTTGAGTCTGTCTTTATATGTGCCTTTAGGCAGTTTAAACTGTTGCACAATTGTGCATAATTTACTTTGCATGAGCCCATTTCTACAATGGAGAGTTGATTATTTACCTTAAATAAACCTTATTAATACTAATCATCATACTAACTGTAGCAGTTAACGACTTTAGTGTGGTTTAATGTGCTCAACAGGAACAATAGTTTTAAAAAAAGAACTCAGGGTAAAATGAATCACCTCTGATTCAGGTACATTGAAAGGCTGAAGTCCAAAAACGAACGGCTGAATACAGCTCTGGAGCGAACCAGGGTGGAGTCGGAACAGAACAGCGTCAGAATGAGAAGACTGGAAGCTGACTGCTCCGCCCTGCAGAAGGCTCTCCGCTACTGGTGTGTGCACACACACACACACACACACACACACCAGCAGCTGGGATGTAAGCGAGGTTTTTGTCTTTGTGGTTGGCAGTCTGGAGTGTGAGGAGACCTACGGCGATCTGCTGTCACTGTGTGATGCTCGGAAACAGCGAAGATACCCACCACACACACACTCGCCAGGTGTGAAAACGCCACACGAGCAATACGCTGAATGAACCAAACTCTGACATCCCAGAGAGTGAAAAACTCCCTGTAACATTTATGCCGTCACACTGTTTCTTCCGCTGTCAGTGGCAGACGGTGAGACGCCACAGCCCGACAGGTCATCACCTTCCCTGGGGAGGAGGGATACCGAGGAGCTGTCCACCTCCTTTTCCACAGCAGGAGTCACAGAGGAGACAGAAATAAGGAGCCGCATGGGACACAGGTGACATTTCAGAGGACTGTTAGACAGATTAAGGAGAGGAAACGTGACTCGCAAGCCTAGCATCTCCCTGCTCCTTCGACCTCGCAGCACACCTGAGCTGATGGAGCGAGAGGCCGCGCTCCGTCAGAAAATAGAGCTCCTGAAGAGGGACCGGGAAGCCGTCAGCCTGCCTAAAGCAAGCCCGGGAACGGAGGCAGAAACCGGGCTGAGAGCGTGTCAGCAGGCCGGTGCCAGAGCCAAGATGGCCGATCCCAAGAAAGAGAAGGCCTCGCTCTTCCACGAGTTCCTCTCTGTCAGGGTAGGAGCTTCGCACTCAGGCATTTCTAACGGAAACCCGGAAATCATTTCAAATCCCCGCTAATTCTGCCTAAACTCATAACTCAGGAGGAGATGTCTGACCTGAGAGCTTTGGTTCGCATCAAAGAGAAGGAGCTGAGGCGCCTGGAGTGGACTTTAATGGCCCACAAGGCCCAGGAGGCGACAGGCGCCGTCGTCCCGGAAAACCTCAGAGAGGAGCTGCAGGACTGTAGGAGCGAACAACAGGTACGATGGATGCCTCCGAGCTTTCAAGGTGAAACCGGCAACAGGGAGCAGGACGTTGGTCTACTGCGGCACGCCCGATTCGTATCTGGGTGTCCCACGCGGGAAATCAAAGCAGAACGCCTCCAGGGTCAGGAGGATATTTTAGTTCTAGGAGGTCTCCCGCTGGCCCGGCCTGTCGCTGCAGCACAGATTCATCCCCGGCTCACCCCCAGCGTGCCCGCCGCCGAGCGCTCACGCCAGCGTTCCTCTGTTCTTCATCTGAAACGAATCTTTCTGCAGAGGCTTTGTGGGAAGCCGAGGAGCGAGGACGACGTGTCGGGAGCCAGACCCATTCTGAGAGAACTGCAGGCCTTCCTGCAGAGGTGAGAGCCCCAAAGACGGGCGCCACTCCCGCCGAGAGCGAATTTTCAAACAGCACCCAAGATTTGTCATCAGTCCATCGATCCGGAGCGCTTTCAGACGTTTCAGTGTTCTTGTTTTCAGAGAACAAGCCTTGAAGAAGAGGCTGGTTTTGGTCCAGGATTCTCTGGACAGTTACCCCGCCAGGAGGGACAACGCCGAGCAGATCGCTCCACTCACACAGGCTCACAGGTCAACAGCCCTTCTCCTGCCCGCTGTCATATTTCCACATGTTTGTCAGAGACCTGCTGCTGGTGTGTGAGGTGGATTCATCCTGCTGGCTTCTCTCTCTCTCTCTCTCTCTCTCTCTCTCTCAGTAAGGCCCTGAGTTCGTACCGGCAGATTCGGCGGAAGTACCGGGAGCAGGTGTGGAGGCTGGAGCAGAAGGTGGCGGCCATGGCGGAGGGTCAGCAACAACCTGGGTCACCCAAACCTGCAGAGGAGTTCTCGGAATGGAGGAGGGAGGAAACCGTTCTATGACAAGCAGACGAGCAGCCAGCCACTGACGGTTTTTAAAACCGGCCAATTAAAAATCACCGCCTGGATTTACCTGATAGTTAGATTTTAGGATCTCACACTGAAATGTACAATTTAGCTAGTTTTAATCTCGCTTGCTTATATTTTATGCATCGTCGTACGTTTATTTCTACCACCGACGTCTCCTTTGACGATCAGACCTCTGATTGGTCAAAGGTTCTGACCGTTTCCTGCATTTACAGGATTATTCCATATGTTCGCTTCAGAAAAATGCTTTCAGAGTAGAGAGGCCCCTCTCTGTTGGCTGCTGGGGAGTTGAAGGGGTAAACAGCATGAATGAAGTAGGGCCAGAACCACATTCCTGACTGCAGTTTCCAGTGAAACCATCAGAATTCCAAAAGCCCAACTCGCCTAACATGAGTCACACATCACAAGACGCTGGCTGGCCTTCGGGGAGCAGCTGTCACGCACTTATGAATTTGTAAGGCTGACTGGAGGGCTGACCCCCATGAGGGGCTCAGGGCTGACCTCAAGTGCACACACGCCCCTTATTTTCCATACAAGCCGACTTTTTGAAGCCGACGTGACAAAGATCTGACCTGGGGGGTCGAGGAGACAATGGCCCATATGAGGCCTGCACAAAAATGTTGGCCGAACCATTTGTCTTCTTTGCACTTTACTAGTTCTTTTCATCTTTTCATATCTCTGTTTTTGTTCTATTTTCGCTGACAAACTGTTTTTACACAGATTAAAAGAGAAACTCCGTATTTGTAATCTGCCCTTCCAGCGTTTATGTTGATCAGACTGGGACACATTAAAATCCTCTGGAACACGTCCTCCTTTCATGCATTCATCCCCCCTTCTTCGATCTTCGGCCTCTTTATCTCTAATCACATCCATCCCCTCTAACCCGTGCGGCCGACCTCGTGGCCTGACCCGCCCGAGCCAGTCAGCTGCAGCTGCGGCCGGCGGTCAGGAGGTTAAGGCAAAGGTTGAGTGTCACGCCCGCGGGGTCGCCCTGGTGCCTGGCTGTTGTCTTAGCCCGTGAATGGAGGCTTCAGAGCGGCAGACGAGGTGGCCAGACCCTGGCGCCCTGACTTCTGCCTGAGCTTGCCCTTTCCCGTGCAAAGGTCAGGGCACAGGGGCCGTCTTCGACACACACACACACACACACACACACACACACACACACACACCCTTTCCTCCAGGCCACCATTGTGGCGATAGTCGCCACGAGAACAGATGATACAATTATGGTTCAATTTAGCGCAGAGGTCCCTGTTAAGCTTCTGAGTTCATCAACCGACACAATCTTGTAACCTCGGACCGACTCTTTTATCAAAGAAACAGCCAAAAGCTACAAAAGAGGTCAGTTTCACCACTGTGACTGTGCACTAACCGGGATGCTGGAAGCAGAACCAGGCAACACGCACAGAATAACTAACATCGCTCTCACTAAAGCCGCAACTCACCCAACCGCTTTATCAAAGCAAATGTCATGTTTTCTTGATCACGAGAACAGTTGAAACAATAAATTAGGATTGTTTTGTGAGCTTACGCTCATTCCGTTTTTACCGTTTCCGTTTTTAGAAGAACCAGGTGATTTTTATAGTTTTGTCATGTTTTATCTTCGTTAATTGTAAGGAGAGATGACAAAAGTCAAAGAAAGCACACGGGAACAGATTTTTGGAGGAGTGGGTTTGGGGCCCCCCCGGCTGGGGAGTTTCAGCCCCATATTTATGGACACGTTTCCACCCCCAAGTGGAACAGGCCTCGTCGAAGCCTGCGGCCAGGGGAGTATTTTAGTGCCTGGGAAAAATACTTGAAGCATTATTAGACGACAGGGGCTGTCAATCAGGGTGGGGGTGGGAGCAGTTGCACACACACACATGCAGGAAGAGGGGGGGCAGTGACCCGGGGGTTTTAGGTCAACTCATTTACTCCCTCCATCGGT
This sequence comes from Tetraodon nigroviridis, assembly GCA_000180735.1. Taxonomy (NCBI): domain Eukaryota; kingdom Metazoa; phylum Chordata; class Actinopteri; order Tetraodontiformes; family Tetraodontidae; genus Tetraodon; species Tetraodon nigroviridis. The sequence continues at coordinate 391,587 of CAAE01014609.1, forward strand.
TCCTCGTTTTTATGTTCCCCCTATGTCAGCTGTACGAACTGCTCCCCGTCCCTAGTCTCCTCGGAACCATTAGCTCACCTGTCACCTTCTTTATCTCATCGCCACGGTGACCTGATGCTTTTCTCCTGAGCTTTGTGCACTGGCTTGCCCCAGGAGGGGTCAGGAGGACAGGGCGCCAGCGGCACCGGGGAAGCACCAAAGAGATTTGACCTCGATCGGCCGCGTGACCACATCCGCTTTGTACCGGCGCCCACTCAGACAATGGCTGACACCAGCACCAGAGCTGGAGGAGGCGAAGAAGAATGGACCAGGAGTGGCCTCTGAACCGGCCTTTAGAAGACAACACAGTCGAGCTAAAGAGGTCAGCTAGTTTGTGAACATTAGATTACAGCAATAAGGTGTTTAGAGAGGAAAGGTGGCGGTAGGAGGGGCCTCCTCCTGATCCCATTAAAGCATTTGAGTCGTCTTCGCTGAGCTAATCAGGTTAATTTTCTTGTCCTCCTAAGCACCTTAATTGACCTCTACGGCGTCTGGCCAATGGCAGAGGGCACGATCGGGGAGCGGCAGATTAAGATTTACCAGAGACTGAAGCTGCTGTTCAGGAGAGTGATCAAGCGTGTTGTGGCTGCAGAGAGCGTTAGCCTAATACCCAGTCTGAAAATTCATCTTTCGGACGCGGGGGTCAACCCTCAGCGACTTGGAACCCGAGGGGGCAAATCTGGTCCTTTCAGACATCTTTCTGACGAGGCAGCGAGGGCGTGCTCTGAGAGGGTGGCTGCGGGGATTGGTTTCATTGAATCTAGCATTTTTTTGGCAGATTAAAGCAGTGAAGGACAGATCTTCTCAGAAAGGAGACCAGGACGCTTGGTTTGAAGGGAGCTGAAGCACGCCGGCGCTGCTCAAGCTACTGTCAGCAAATTTAGTCGTCAACAACTTCAGCGCCGCAGCAGCTAGGCCAAAGGTTTAGCAAATTCAAGGATTATTTTAGCGGCTCGGTTTATCTTATCTTCACCGCGGACTCATGGGAATTAAAGCTGGAGCGAGTGTTTCTATTGACTCGGTGGCGTTGATACGTGGGCTTGACACCTCCGTTCACCAAAGACAACACGGGCCATTAGAATAACAACAAAGGAACACCAAACGGGAAGTTTCCCACCAACTCCAGCAGGTCGTGGGTGGGGAGGGGCCAAATATTGATTCCCCCAGCAGATGTTTTCCTTTGACAGGTTCCACCACTCTGCTTTTAAATTGCTCCATCATTGGGTCGGGGTCAAATGTCTGGGATGAAGGGAGTGTTGCAGAAAAGTTGTGTGTGTGTGTGTGTGTGTGTGTGTGGGTCTGTGGGGGGGGGGTTCCTTGTGGGCCACAGGGCTAATGAGCAAGGAGTCGTGGAGTCATGTGCTTCGGTTGGTCATTTATAAATCCAAGTTAAAATTTAGCCCTGTTTTTGGTTGTTGTTTTTTTTTTCATCAGTCATGAAAAAGCCGCGGACGAGGAACCGCAGATGTGTGTGTGTGTGTGTTTTTTAGGAATCCACAGCAGTTGACTTCACGCTAAGAGCTGCTGCATTCCTGACCTGCAGTTCAAAGAGCACAAAATACACACACACACACACACACACACACAAAATTTACCTGATCCTGCCTGTTTCACTGTACTTTCTGTTTTACTGCAACAGATCAACACCAACAATAACAACAAATGACCGGTGTTGTTTCAGACTCTTATATTTTTCTATATTTCCATCAGCCCCTCTTTCGTACCCAGAACCTGACGGCCGCGCCGTCGGCAGGGCTTAAAGGAAAGCTCTAATTCAGCCAGCAGCAGCTTAGCTGGGCCCTGATTACTGGTAAACCAAACAAAGGGCCAATCCAAGCACAATGAGTCTGGCTGTGACGGATGTGGGTTAAAGTTACCTTCTGGTCACAACCAGCCGCAGCAAAGCAGGTCCAGACTGCTTTCACACTCAGTGTTAAACTCAGGGAGACGTTTCCAGCCAAGCAACCGCGTGTTCTGCCACTCTTTGTGTAAAATGTGTTGATCCGGGCAACCAGGCTTCTTTTGCGTCTGTTTGGAGGCTGTTATTGGAGACCTTTGCCTGCGAGCCCTGGCTGTTTATTTTGTCCTCCCTCTTCCACGTAGAGACCTTCGAATTACAAGAGTGTTGGTATGAAAGCCAAAACAGGCCAGGAATTCCACAGGAGAGGAGCTGGTTGCCAAGGCGACGGAGGAGTTACGCAGCAACAGTTTGTTTTCTAAGAGGAGAAGCAACAAAACGCAGAAAAGATGCTTTCATTTCAACCAAACGTTGGTGCAAACCAGCACAACAAGCGTTCTGATAAGCGCTGGCTTCGGTCCCGCGCCAGCCAAGCGTTGTTGCGGCACACTCGCCCTTCGAACACCCGCCCTCACCTCGCTGGGCGCCATCCCAGTTTAGCTCCGCCTCCTCTCACAGCACCTGGCCGGAGTCCCATTCACCTCCTCCTCTCGCCCAAACGCTTACAGTCATGGCCGCCTGTCGGCCGGGGCCAGACCCAGAGTAAACGGTCTTTAAAGCCTCGAGAGAATTCCTCCGCTCACATTAACGCGGGGGTGATGGGGGTGCAGGTAAATGGACGGATTACAGTCGCTGGTTCAAGGACGGGGTCGCTAAATGGACTGGTTGAAGTGGAAGACTGGTGTTAATGGGAGGGAGGGAAGAGGCTCTCACCACGTATGCAGTAGCTGAAGAGACATTTAAGAGGGCTTGAAGGGGAATGACGGGCGGCGGTGGGCGGAGAGCTGGCGTGAGCGTCAGCATCCCACACAGAAATCCTCCCACGCGTGCTGACCTGCGTAACCTGGCCGTGTTCATGCCTCTGCTGCAGCACCAGCGATGGAATGTGGCTGCACACGCACTTTTGATGTACTTCCTTGCTGTTGAGGACGCTCGGGGCCAGTTCCCAGCTTCACATTCCTACAATGGAGGCAAAGCTCCTGTCGCAGCCCCGGGGCAGGGAGGTGAAACTGACTGAATGAGTTCGTCCGGGTCATTTGGAGGCCCGGCTAGGTGCGAAACAGCCAACAAAGCTGGACCTCGGTTTTAAACTGCCCACAAAGACGCCGGCGTGTGGCGTCAGAGCGGCGTGAGTATGCACAGCAGGTGTGAAAAAGGAGCCGTTAGCGTATCACATAACCTTTTGAGGAGGCGCTCGCCCAGCTAGCGCAACAACAAGGCCTTCCCTGGTATTGTTGGGTCAACAAAGCTGGAGGAATTCCTCCGGATTAGCGTGGAGTGGAGAACATGAGCGTGAGGGCCATGTGCTCACGGCGTGATGACCGGAGGCCCCAGCCTTTGTCTCACGGCAGTGTCGGGGTTAACTCCCCCCTTGCCCCCAGGTTGGTGAGGGGTCAGGGGGAAACAGGCAGCCAGCCAGTCACATTCTTTCTGTGTGTGTGTGTGTGTGTGTGTGTGTGTGTGTGGCTGCAGCCCACTCGGTGCTCTTTGACTCCGCCGGCCTTATAAGGCATCCAGCACCATGGCAACGGCAGGACTTGAATAGCAGTGTCAAATCCCTGAGCACACACACGCACACACACACTCGCTCTCCCCAAAGGAGGAGAGAGATGATCGGTATCGGGCGCAGCCAGAGAGGAGGCTATCTCCGCGTCGCCACTCGCCCTCCGCCGCAGCGACCGGCCCCTCACCGCCAAGTTCTTTTCCCTGCCTTTTATTTTTCCCCTTTTCCTTTTTCTTTTCATTTTTTCGCATACGTTATTCCCGCCGGGGTGAGCGGAGAGAAAGGCGGAAAACAAGAGAACAGAAAACAGAGGCAGAGTAGTAAAGGGAGCAGCGGAAGAGCGTGACTGGCTGACGGGGGAATGCCTCTGGTTGTTTTTGCTGGATGGACAAGCGCCGACAGAGCAGGAGGAGAAGAGGAGAGGAGGCCGGTGGTGAGGGAGTCTGCTTCAGCTTTCGCTCCCTTCCTCTCTGACAGCGGGAGTCTTTTACTTTTTTGAAGCCGTCTAAATCGGTGACCTTCTGGACACCTAGCGCCGTCTCGAGCTCCCCTCTCGGGGCTGAGGCGTCTGGCGTGGGACTGGTTCAGATCAGCAGATAACACCTCCGCACAGCCGGAACTGGTTGGACGAGTTTAGGAGTTGGAGCAGAGGGCAGGGCAGTTAACCCTGCCTGGAGGGGAGCTGCTCCTTCATTCCGCTCCGGCTCCTCGCTCCTTCTGGGACAGAGTCATGCGTCCACAGGGACCCAGCTGCTCCACTCCTTCGTCCCTGGCCACCGCGCTGAGGGAAAGGTGAGCATTTTCTGCTTTTCTGCGCTTCGAACGGCGAGAAAGGGAGAGGCAGAGGAGTCAGGGTGTCATTTATTGTTTCCTGCGAAAAGAGCGAGGCGCCACCTTTGGAACTCTGAGCCGATCTTTTGCAAGTTTTCCCAGACCCCCCGAGTGCCATTGATCTGAGGTCAGGGCAGCGGACGCGGGTGAAAGACAAGAAGAGAGGGAGCGAGGAGATTAAAGAAGGCAGGGAAAACAGCACTGGGAGGGAGCGCCGGGTCATTACAACACAGACGGCAGAGGGGAGAAAGGTCACAAGAAGAGTCGCCGGCAAACTTGGTAGGACTTTCAGACGGGCTCGGGCCGACCGGCTGGATCTACCCTTCCGCTTTGGAATCCTAGACGTGGAGTGTGGCTGGGAGACGGGGTGGGTCCGTGCATGAGCCGCTCACAGGGCTGCATTTCTCAGAAAAGATGGCTATGGTGAGCGGGGGATGGGGAAACCCCAGCGGGGACACTAATGGACTAGGGAACAAGGCTTACCTGAAGAGGGAGGAAGAGGAGGGCTCACCTCAGGCCGGGAGCAGCGACGTGGACGTCGGGGACGAGGACAAGGCCTGCGTGGTGGACTGCGTGGTGTGTGGGGACAAGTCCAGCGGCAAACACTACGGCGTCTTCTCCTGCGAGGGCTGCAAGAGCTTCTTCAAGAGGAGCATCAGGCGAAACCTCAACTACTCCTGCAGGTGAGAGTCGCTTTTGCTGCTCGGGGCCGCTTTTTCCTGTCGTTCAGAGCGGTTTAAAACCGAACGTCTCGGCTTCGCTTTTGTCGACGTGGGTCAGAAAAAGATAAGAGTCAACATTAGAAATGTTCTCTTTTTTTCTAATTCTAGCCAAAAAAACAAAGGTTTTTTGTAACTGGGCATCACACTCTTTTTTTTTCTCTCGCCATCACAACCTTGGACACATCTCTCTGCAGCTTTGGGGGGAAAAAAAAGAGAGAAAAAAAAAAAAAAGAAAATGAAATGAAAGCCCTGAAGGTCTGTCATGTGAGGATGGATTGCCTCAGAAGGTCAACATTCCCATTATTCCTCACTGCAGGAACAGAATGTTGCAACTCCGTTCTCCGCTCGCGCTAACGCCGGCCTCGGCCTCTCAACATGTTTTTTTTCTTTTCCTCCCCCTCCCTACATCAAAAAAGAGCCGAGGCTGCTTGGAAAGTGTCTTTTTTAGCCTGTGAAAGTGCTCTCTGTGAAATGTTGGCAGGCCGCGTCCTGCAGTAAAAGGCGGCGCCGGGGCGAGCGGGGCCAATGATTTACAAAGGTCACAGCCTTGATAGCTTTTCAGCCCCAGCAGCTCACACAGTTCACTCATCACAGGGGTCACGGAGGGAGGTGGGGGGTAAATATGTAAACCGCTCTGTTGGTAAATCGGCTTTGCTTCCTTCCTGCAGATCCAACAGAGAATGTCAGATCGACCAGCATCACCGCAACCAGTGTCAGTACTGCCGTCTGAAGAAGTGCTTCCGTGTGGGAATGCGCAAAGAAGGTGAGAGAGCTGCCGGGGAAAAGCCCGGAAAACCCAGATCAGCGGCGTGCTGAGCCCGGGGCAGGCCAACACGCCAAAGCGACACGTGTGATCAAAACAAACACGCTGCTGTCAGCAACAAGCGTCTCCCAACGACATTTGCGGAGACGATTCCGTCTGTTTCTGCCCTCACGCAGACCAAAACAAGTTCAACAAAAAAAGGTTTAAATTGAAGAAGTAACATAAATAAGTATTTAAAAAAAAGCAGGATATGAGAGCGCCAGTTACACATTTTCATATCAGATGGTGCTCAGTACACAAATGATCCAGTTGGTCAATAACGTTGCAACAAACACCTTTGTTGTATTTGACTATCTGACTCAGAACACAAACACAGCGATGAACCGAAAGGTTGAAAGCAGCTTGAAACCACGGAAGTGCACAGCGTAGCTCACCTCACCCCGCTGCAGGAAGATGCTAAAGAGACATCAGGGACATTGGATGGAGCGGCGGTGTTTGTACTGACGACCAGGGTGTGTTTTCACAAGCAGAATAGGAAGCTACAAAACTGATCATAGATTATTAGCTGGGACATCTGCTGCTGTGTTCGTCACCAGCTGCCTCGTGATCACTGTAATTTTATTTACCTCGCTAACTCCGGCCTCCGTGTGCGAGCGGCCCCAGCTCGCCAACAACCTGAGTATTGTATTTCCGTCTGTCAGTGGACACCGCGCACCGCCTCGCGCATAATGAGTTCTAAGGTGTCAGTATGCCCGCGGTTATATCTGGAGCTGCTGACGGCAGCCGCCGTGCTCCTCAAACCGTTTCCACGTTGCCTGGAAATGTCTGGCTGCTTCAGGGAAACGGCCAGGAGTGTTGAGGAACACACGCGGAGCCGGCCGTACCGCTGTTAGCAAACCGCTGATTTAGCCATAAGGTTCACCCACATATATATATTTATTTTTTAGATATATCAAATTGCTGCTTTTGGCCTTAGAATGCTGTTTATTTATTTAAAAATATCAATAACTGGACAGTTGCGCCAACGGTAGAGGGCGCTCCAGCACTAAGTGCCACAGGGCCATGGAGGAGCCTGCATGCCAGTAAACCATTTACCATATTTGGTGTAACCGTTTTCACTGCGGGTACGTGTGTGTGTTTAGTTTTAGCTAGAAATCTCCACTTTTGACATTCTCACCTCTTCTTCTCTTCAGCAGTCCAACGGGGTCGAATCCCTCCATCCCACCAAGGGATCAGTCCCAACTCCCTGCCTGGGGGTGTGGGGGGAGCGGTGCCGGGTCCCATGGGACCGGACTACTTCAACGGTCAGCCGGTGTCGGAGCTCATCTCCCAGTTGCTCCGGGCGGAGCCGTACCCAGTCAGCCGCTACGGGGCCCCCTACGGGCAGACGCAGATGCAGGGCTCTGCGGGTGGGGCCCCCGTCATGGGCATCGACAGCATCTGCGAGCTGGCCGCCCGACTCCTGTTCAGCACCATCGAGTGGGCCAGGAACATCCCGTACTTCCCAGAACTCCCAGTCTCTGAGCAGGTCAGTCGAGTGTTTCTACGATTTTTCTCTAAAAAATGGCGACAAACAATGAAGCAAATTGAAATAACCGGAAACATTAAAGCCCTTGAATAGACACTGAATCAACAGAGGGTCATCAGCTGAGCACCGTGAGGGCGGACTATGTGTTCCTGTTGCTGCAACAAACTGTCAGAGGGTGACTGAAAAGCTGGTTCTTTTGTTTTAAACCAGCTTTTCTTTGCTGTATTTCACGCTGACATTGTGAAAGAGGTTAAAAATTAACGCCGCACCAGCGACCTTTGCCCACCATATAAGTTGTTGTTGAACCTTCCACTCCAGCTCTGATGGTGACTTGGTCGAGATCCAGCGCCGAAGGGGTTTTCTTGACCCCTCTGACCTCTGCCACCCTGCAGGTGGCGCTGCTGAGGCTGAGCTGGAGCGAGCTCTTCATCCTGAACGCAGCGCAGTCGTCCCTGCCCATCCACATGGCTCCTCTCCTGGCGGCTGCTGGCTTCCACTCCTCGCCCATGTCGGCCGAGCGGGTGGTGTCCTTCATGGACCAGGTCAGGGTTTTCCAGGACCAGGTGGACAAGCTGAACCGGCTGCAGGTGGACACGGCCGAGTACAGCTGCCTCAAAGCCATCGCGCTCTTCTCTCCCGGTGTGCAAAGTACCGCCTGCACCCGCCGACTGTGGGAGAGGTCCAGAACTACAACGTCTGGTTTGCTTTCCCCGACAGATGCGTGCGGTCTGACCGACCCCGCCCACGTGGAGTCGCTGCAGGAGAAGGCCCAGGTGGCGCTGACGGAGTACGAGAGGATGCAGTACCCCGGCCAGCCCCAGCGCTTCGGACGCTTGCTGCTGCGCCTGCCGGCTCTGCGCGCCGTTCCCGCCAACCTCATCTCCCAGCTCTTCTTCATGCGGCTGGTGGGCAAGACCCCCATCGAGACGCTGATCCGAGACATGCAGCTATCGGGGAGCTCCATCAGCTGGCCCTACATGTCGGGACAGTGAAGGCCCGGGGTCAGGCCCGGGGTCAGGCCCGGGGTCAGGCCCGGGGTCAGGCCCGGGGTCAGGCCAGAGCTTTTGGAACCAAACTTCTGGGAGATTCTGCCTGCGAGGACAGGTGTCTTCACATCTGTAACGTCTGGCAGACGTCACACCAAAGCTGCTTTCAGGGAAACAGAAACGCATCACCGCCTTTGTGTTTGCGGCACTTTTTTTCTGTTTTGTTTTTTTTTTTTTTTTTTAACTCCGGTCTGTGTTCTTCGATCTCTCTGTCTCTTTCTGTAAAGAAAAACAAAAAAAGAAAAGAAAAACAGGGCTTTGATTAAACTGACGACTGAGACCAGGCCGCGGAGCCGTACTACCTCCTCCTGTATCGCCCTGAATGTGACCCCATCTGCGGCGGACCTGCTGCACAGGCAGGCAGGTGATAAAACCAGGCTGCAAAACACCAAATTGTAAAAAGAATGTCGACATTTTTCTGCTCTGTAAAGAATAGTTCGAAATTTCAAAGTCCTCTTTCTTGCAAATACAGACCGGAGACAGACCTTTAGTTCAGTTCAGAGTAAAAAATGAAAAGTGGGGAAAATGAGCTCAGATAACAACTGAAAACCGGATCATTTCAGTTATATTTGTCGTTTTGGAGAAAAAAAGGAATTTAGAAGCTCCTCATTGTGACACAGGAAACCAGTCTTTTATACAAACGCAACACCGGCTGAACAATAAAGGCCGACCAGCAGGTCGCAGCGCCGCCTGCTGGTCGGCGACTGGTGTTACACTCTTAACAATTCCTGATTCTAATCGGATTATTTCTAGACCAGAAGAGTCTCTGGATGTAAAATCTCTGTAATAATTACCCTCCAAACCAGGGGGTGTCTGTACCCACCCCGGTGACCTGGAGCTGTTCCTGTTGTGGTGGTCGGTGCCAATGTGCCGAGGAGGATCGCCACTGTTTCAACGACCATCAGTACCTCATGTTTAATTTATCCAGGACAAAGATTGTAAATCCACGAACTGGAAGTTCACATAAAGGGATCAAAGCATCTTTATCACAGAAACCATCAATAGCAGCTTTTGCTTCGTTGGTCTCCATCAGTTTGGCCAAAATACACCGAAGAGAATGTTTGGACGTGTCAGGGGTCAGACTGTTTCCTCTGCTTTTATAAAGATAGCTACTTCATTTTGAGTTTCTTTTTTAAATATATTTGTGTTCCCCCTTTCAAAAGCAGGCCACGAGTGCACGTCCTGTTGCCCCTTTTCAGATAATGATCATGTTTATGTGACAGTTGTTGTAAATGTTTTAAGGGTTATGGTATCCGTTGGTACTGAGATCAAGAGTACAAGATATATAGTTGTAGATCGTTCACGCAACACAGATTTAATGAAAAAAAAAAATAAAAGAAGAGAATAAATCTGTTACAAATTTGAGTCCTGTGTGTTAATTACCATAAATAGGGATGAGCTGCAGGTGGGTGTTCCTCCAGCTCCTGGGTGGGCCGAGGATGCACACCGATAACCTTGCTGTTGTTTTTTTTAAAAAAAAATGACGTACAAAACACCCACATATAAATGAAGATACTGCCTCACAATTAGCTTGCGTTTGTCCCTTACTTTTACTTTAAAACCTCACGATAAATGATTTTGGCTTTTGAATTGGATCAGCGGACACAATTTTGTTAGCTGAATTCTTGTCAGAAAAGCAAACAAAGGAGAAAAAAAGGTTTAAGTTATAGTTCCAGTAAAACAACAACAACAACAATAATAATAATAATAATAATAATAATAATAATAATAATAATAATAATAATAATAATAATAATAATAATAATAATAATATTCTGAGGGTGTCACCGCCAGGGGGCAGTGTCCGCGTATCTGGTGCGTTCTTGCGCCCCCTGCTGGGCTCCCCCTGCAATTGTTACTCTGGTCTGATAATCAATAAAATACATAATAAAACATGTATTTACTAAATAAAAATTTAAAGAAGTAGAAATGTTTATTACTAAATTTATCTGATTATACTTGTTGGAACAAAACAATCACACACTGGTTGTCAAAAAAAGACCACCTGTACAAGCATGAACTGGTTTGACAATGCACATTATTTTAAAAAAAACATCCAAATGCAGGATAAATCAAGTGTCTAAACAATTTAACACGTACACTAGTACACTACGATCATTTAACTGTAAAGAATTAGTCAGGAAAAAGGTTTCCAGTTTGTGGAGAACATTAAAATCATCTTGTAGAGGCATCTTAACACATTTTAAATGAACACTGATTATTCAAACAAGCCACCGCGAGTACAAAAACAAAACTGGTGTCACAAATGCTACAGTGAAGCTAACGCAGGCAAGCACTTTTGTTCTCAGAGTGAATTATTGACATGATTCAGTGGAGTACGTGCACAACACGGACAAACACACACACTCGCACACATACAAACACACACGGTCAGTTTGTCCCCTTTTTGGTCTCAGTATGAAAACACAAAGACACACAAAAACCCAGCACATTACTTCTCTGAGCACAAAAAAAGCACAAAACAATTTGTTAAAGCTCCCAAGGCTTAAAAAAAGCATATCTTCTCCAGAATGATTCCAGCAAACTCTTCCACACACACACACACACACACTCTCAGAGTCTCTTTTTATCGGCAGTGAGGATAGTTGCTGGGCAGGAGAGAAACACATCAGAGGTGATAACACTCTCAGTAGGAATGGCAGTGCTTGTGGTGTGTGTGTGTGTGTCTCTCTCTGTGAGTGTGTGTGTGTGTGTGGTGTGTGTGGTGTGTTTACTGGGCGGTTTGGTCCAGGTGGCTTTGGTCTGACAGGTCCTCTGTGTTTGGGAGTGTATCTTTGCTCGTCCGAGCGCAGAGCTCCGCGTACTCACGAGTGGCTCTTGTCATAGTCCTTCACCATCCGCTTGATGTGGAACAGCTTGTGCCTCAGCCGGCGACACTGCTTCTTCTTGGACTGATAGTCGGGCGTCTGAGGGAGAGAGAGGGGGAGAGAGAGAGAGCTGCTCATTTACCGTTTTTATACAGCTCAGCGAGCAGTCACACACACACAGGACGGACGTCCACCTGCTTCAGGTCCTTTAACTTGTTGTATTCCTCCGCCACCACCTGTGGAAGAGGCAAACGAGCGGCGTCAGACCCTTCGCCACCTGGGAGCGCCCCCCGGGGGGACCTGTGGGTCTGACCTGGTACTTGGCGGACGAGTCGTCCAGCGTGTCCAGCTGCCGGCTCAGCTTGTTCAGCTGGTCGTTGACGTCGTCCATGTCGGCGCACAGCCGCTTGTACTCCCGGAGGTCGGCGTCGAACTCCCTCTTGTACTCGTGTCGCTGGGCGTCAGACGTTATCTCCGGGTAAACACTGGAGGAGGAGGAAGGCAGGACGTCATCCTCGATACGTTACACACTCTTCCTCACGCATACACCCCAGCGGACAGTGTGTGTTGTTGTAAACATCAACCTGCACCGGAGCGACTCCAGGTTTGTACCTTTGGCCTAATTCCGTCTGTGCCGGCGTGCCTCGGAGGATTAGCCTTCCTCCTGCCGCACGCTCCTTCACCTAAACATCTGTCAGCACTCGTTTCTCCCACCCCACGCCCGCGCGTCCCTCTCACTCTGCATCGTGGCGGGGTCATGTGACTCCGGGCTTACGGCCGCTGGAATCGGGGAATGTAGGTCTGACCCAGAGGGAGCGGCCGCATCCAAATGCAATTCCGCATTCTTAGACAAAGACAATTTCAGCGGTAATCCCGGCGGGGACGCGTGCGGAGCCTCCGTCCCACCTCTCCCACTCTTCTCCGTCCAGCTCGTTGCCCGTTTCTCCGCCGGTGGTGTACTCGGTCTCGTACTGGGACTCGTCCCAGTCCGGGTTCCGCCGGCGCCTCTTGCCCCTGTGGGCCAAGGGTCGGCGTGCCCTGCCGGCCTCCTCTGAGGGGCTGGAGCTGGTCTTCTCGGCGTGGGGAGAAGGCCTCCGAGGGCCTGCTGGTGGGCCGCTCCGAGTACCTGGGGACACAGCGGAGGAGGGTCACATCCAGGCGGGAGCGCGTGGGGTAAAATACACCTTTAGCCCTGATCCTGCACCCACACCAAAGACCTGACAAGTATGCTGTTCTCTCTGCACACACACACACACACACACACCCTCGCGGTCAGGTTTTTCACCCGTCCTCTGAGATTTAAACAAACACGACAAAAACAGGGGAAAATTAATCCGGGCAGGGCTCAAAGGTCCCAGACAGAGCAGAGCCGTATGCTTCTCTGGGCTCTAAAGCGGGACGGCGATTAGATACGGCGGCTGTGTCACATGTTCAGGGTCTTTACCGACCCACGGATGTGAGTAACGCCGGTGATCGATCCAACGTTTTCAGCTATTTACACCCGGCTAGGCGCCTAGCAACCACTGCTGGAGGCCGAAGGCGGTGAAAACCCAGGGGACCCACTCGTTGTCGTCGTCGTAGTAGCCGGCGTCTCCCTTGGCGGGGGGGTAGGAGAGGAGGCTGTTGGCCGAGGCGTCGAGCAGACCGGCCCCCTTCTCCGACACCAGCAGGGTGGGCGCGTCCTGCACGCTGCGGCTCTCCTCCACGTTGTTCACCTACGGCGGGAAAACACACCAGCTGGAAACATCCTGGAAAGCAAGGCTGCGTTCAAAGACCACCGACCGATGTCGGAAAAGGTGGTTTCAAACAACTCCGACGGTCCTTAAGACGTCGTCCAAACAGGTTTGGATCCGGCCTGCGGCCCCAGGCCCCGTCCTTCCCACAGAATTCCTTCGGGTTTATGAAACAGGCCTCCTCGGTGGGGGGTTAGGGTTAGGGTTAGCCGCCGAGCCCCCAAAAACAATAAGCGTGATGGGCGGAGCCACCGGGTGAGGAGTTCACCTTCATCTAAGAATCCCAACAACGCAGGCGGAGGGAAGACAGTGGCACAGGGAGAGGGGGTGGAGGAGAGAGGGATAAAAAGGAGAAGACTGGACTGAGGACAGCTGACTGGGAGGACTGGTCTTCCTTCAGGAAAACCCCCCGTTGGAGCGAGCGAAGCGCTTCCTTCCAGCCGTCTCCGCTGCCTCCTCACCGAGGACGACCTTCGACCCCCACCCCACCCCCACCCCCAGCAGCTCCACCATCCTCTCCCTGAGGAGGAAGAGCGTCCCGGCAGGATGAAGACATCAGAGGGACACGTGTCATCATGGGAGCCTGTTAGTCACATGATTTACCGCAGCCCTGTCACATCCACTCGGCGGCTCTGCACACCTACGCTCTCACACACACACACACACACACACACACACACACCTCCGCAACGATGGAGCTTTTTTCATCGACCCAGGAGGTGTGTGAGTCGGCTGGAGACGAAACGGACCAACCTTGGCCCTAAACACCCACTCCTGCTCTTCAAAAAGAGAAATCCTCAGCCACGACACTTAGCATGCTAGCTGCTACAGTCATGCTAGGATAGCGTAGCGGCTGCAGGTGTTTTGGGATGAAAACAAAGCCCTTTAAAGGGCAGGAGGCGTCAATAACGGAGCAGTAGCCGAGGAGGCGGCGTTTGCACTGGTTAACCTGCAGAAACCGGCTGCCTGCTCGCTATCTCAGCGCGGCTGTAATCATTAGCCAGAGTGAAACCAGCTAGCAAACAACCTGCGAGCGCTATCAGCTGTGACCCTGAACAAAGCGGCACGCCCGCACCAAACCCCGCCGCCGTTCCGGCCGGCAGATTAGCAGCGACGCAGGAGGAGCCGTCTGGACTTTCATCTCCTAATGGAGTGGCGAGCTTCCAACCCCGGGAACACCTGCCGACGTGCCTGAGGTGACCCACCTGCACATCTGCAGTCGGCGGCTCAAGCCTGCGCCGCGAAAAACAGAGTGAACGAATCGATAAAACCCCAGAGCGGAGCCACGGGCGCTGGTCGTCTCATCATCTCATCAAATCTGGGTGGATTTAAACTGTTTATCAAGCGGCGCTGCCTGCGCCCGTTCAAGGTCAGGTGGGGCCCAAATGTGATTTTTCCGTGCAAATCCCGCCTGAACCTGCTCCCGGAGGCGCCTCTTACCCACTCCTCCACGTCTCTGCCCTCCGAGGCCTTCCCGCCCACCAGAGGCTCCACCCAGTAGATGTTGGGCTTCCCGTGACGCCAGATCTTCCCTCTGGTCTTCTGGGCGAAGAACGCCGCCACGCTCAAGGCCACCACCACCAGGAACCCGCACACCATGGCGATGCCCTGGGAAAACCAGGGACGGGCGGGAAAAGATGAAACATCCGCCAGTGACGGACCACAAGGTGGAGAGAAAGCGCCACACCTCCTGAGGGTCCACGAAGCAGTAGTGGTAGAGGTACTGGTTGTAGAGCGGGAAGCCGCCCACGCCGCCCATCTGGTTGTAGCCGGACTGGTAGAGGCTCTGGCACATCATCAGCATGGGGTTGTACATGATGTTGGAGGAGCTCTGGGCCATGGGGTTCACGCCCACCACGTACACGATGGTGATGATGCCCTGGAAGCACAACCACCGTCAGCCCAGCCCGGGCCGCCAGCAGCCGTCGCCAGGGCGACCGGGCCGGACGCGGAGGGCGCCGGGGAGCGGGGGCTCACCTGCAGGGCGGCCATGACGATGCAGCCTATGAGGAGGATCAGGAAGAACTTCCTGGTCCGGACAACGTTGGTTTTGGAGAAGCTGGCGATGAAGAAGACCAGCGCGCCGATGAAGTTGATGGCCGCCATGGCGATCATGGCGGTTTTGGCCGAGTAAGGGGAGACGTAGCTGCCGTAGTTGCTGCCGTAGCCGCCGTAGCCGCCGTAGCCGCCGTAGCCCCCGTAGCCCCCGTAGCCGCCGTAGCCGCCGTAGCCCGAGCCGTAGGTCCCGGCGCCGTACCCGGTGCCGTACCCGACCCCGTACTGCATGTCCCACATGAGGGTGGAGGCCACGCAGGCGAAGATGGCCACGCACAAGATGACCACCGCCCCCATCATCATCTTGACGATGCCGGGAGGCGACAGCCATTTGTAGAAGTGCTGCGGGCGGTCCTCCACGTAGTAGGAGCCCGGCGGGGGCGGGTAGGCGTTGTAATCGCCCTGGGGGCCCTGGAAGCTGCCCGGGGGGCCGAAGCCGTTGTTGGACGGCGAGGAGTAGGGGGGGCTGTACACGGGCGGGCTGTCGTAGCGCTGCTTGTCAAACATGGCTGCAACCTGCGCAGAGGTAGGAGAGAAGGGTTGGAACAGAGCGGAGGGAGAGAGGACCGTTGACCCGAGGGGACCGTTGACCTGAGCGTCTCTGAGCAGGAATCAGAACTTTACTGGCTCAGGATTCCGGTAAACCGGGACTTTTCCTGGGAGGACCGTTATCAACACGCAGTAAAAACTTTACAGTCTGAAGCCGGAAATCAGAGACCTAGTGCAGAAACTGGTACCAGGACGGGACGGGACCGAGGGAGCGGAGGCGACGGAGGGACGGAGGGACGGAGGGACGGAGGGACGGAGGAGCAGCATCAATACTGTCCTCTCTGTCTGCTGAGGCTGCCAGCGCTTCGTTTAGGACGCCCTCGGCAGACTTGAGGCTTTCATATCCTGAAGAAACCTGACATGTTTTCCAGTCACATGACCAGCCCGTGTGTGTACGTGTGTGTGTGTGTGTGTGTGTGTGTGTGCGCACGTGTGTGTGTGTGTGTGTGTGTGTGTGTGTGTGTGTGTGTGTGTGTGTGTACAGTATAACAATAGCTATTCTTCTGCAGAGAGGAGCCCCGCAGGGCCGAGCCAGCGTCCACAGAAACACAGGAAAGTCAGTCTGGGGGACAAGAAGGACAAGGACGGTCCCTTCTCCCCTTTTCCAGCTCAGTCGGAGGAGAGAACAACCACCTAGGGGGACTTGTTATCGGCCGTCACATGATCCACGCCGATAACACAACCCTGTAAAAGGCGTAAACAAGTCTCCTCGTTTTATGAGACAAACGGTCAACAGCCACTGAAGTTGCTCCGGGGACGGTTCCTGGGCCCCCAGCAGGAACCCAGGGCCTTGACGGCCCTTGGCAGACGCTGCTGCCTCCGTCCCCCAGAGCTCATCCTGCTCTCTCCCCACTTCCACAACTTCTGCCCTTTGTTCCTGGGAGCAGGAGGGGCCAAAGTCCCCGTCTGGGGACAGTGTTGCCATGGCGCTGGGCTAAAAAAACGGGGATCAGACAAGGGCTCCTCTGTGCTGCTCCAGAGGGGGGGTGAAGTCAAGGGACACACGGAGATGTGAGCCCAGGTAGGTGGGGGGCCGAAGGCCCCGAGGACCAGGGAAAACCTCTCTTCTTCTCCTCTCTTCCTTTCTGCTTCTACTACAGTCACGGCTGCAGTACTGCAGTGGCGTTTGTGCTAATCGGGCTAACGAATCTCATTATGAAGCTGCGGGGCCCGGGTTGGCCCCGGCCCGGGTGGGCCCCGGCCCGGGTCACACACCCACCAGCCACGGGCCCAGCTCCGCCACAACACTGAGGCTCTATCATCTGCTGCGGATGCTGGAATTCTAGTCCTACGGTCACGTGGCTCCATCTGTCAGAACCCATCAGGCCCCTGGGCCGGCGTGGGCCGGGGCCCGCTGGCACACACCGGAGACTCCCTCGCCAAAAACGCTGCAGTCCGCCGGGGCCACAAAGATCCCAGAAAACAAAGCGGCTCCCAGCCTGTGCAGAAGTTCAGGGGAAAGGCTCTTCACACAGAAGCCCTGCTGTTGGCCCCGGGACCCTGCAGTTGGCCCCGGGGCCAACTCCTGCTACGCTCCCGCTGCTTGACCTCATTTTAGCTCTGCTGCGTGAACTTTACCAGAGTAAGACTACAGATTAGACACAGTCCAGAATGTGACTTGCTGATTAATGTGACACACTTTTTACCATTTCCTACTTTTTCCTCGCGCATCTGAGCAGAAATTAGCCTAATTATGGATAATAAACTTATGAAGCGGCCCTGCTCTAATAAAAGCACAGTTCTTGGTTAAATACCAGAACCGTTAGCTCGACCCAGGTGGTTCCTCCGGTGGCAAAACAGCCTCCACCCGTCCATAAATCTGACCATTCCCAGCCTGATACGCAACATTCCGCTGGGAAGTTTTCTCTTTCCACCGTAAAATCCTGACGGCTTGAGTGTTTGAGCCCTTCAAAAGTCCGAACTTGACGTTTTCCCCAACTTACCTGCTGCTCGCTGGAGGAATCTGCGTCGAAACTCGCCCTTCGCCCAAAGTTGGGAAGAGAGGATCTGGCTTCGGTGGGAGCACCGAACGGCTCCGTCGGGCTGGCTATGAGTGCTCTGAGGGCAGCGGCCGTGGAGCTGCCCCTGGCCGGCTGAAAGGCGTCTTTCTCGGGCAGCAGCCTCTGAACAAGTGCTTTGTCCCTGCGCCGCCCGCCGCGCTCCCTCCCTGCACCGCCCGGCCGCGGCCGCCAGGGGCGGGCCTCCGCCGTTTTCACAGCCCTGGACATAAACGCCAGTTTTACTGAAAAAAGTGCGAGAAAAATCATTTAAAAGTGCAGTAAATAACATGATTTTAGTTACACGTGTACGTAGTTGAGCTCTGCAAATGAATGTCAACAGCCCCGACTAATTAAAAGGACTTTTGCTGCTCAAGTTATTTGCTACTTAGAGCACAAGGAGGCGTTCCAACTCAAGAGTAAACAGACTGGTTGCCACGGTAACACCGGGAGCCAGCGTTACTTAGAGGTCACTTAGAACAGAAGGGGTTGGGAATACACTTGTCAGCTTTTTGCCTCCACTATGGGCTGCGTACGGTGTTTTACAATTCTAATACTTGTCCGATGGGAGAACAGGAAGAAAAAGAGGATAAAGAAGTTCCTAAATGGAGGTCTGGATTAGGCAGACGGAGGAGTACCCAGCTCAGGAGGATGGAGAGGAGGGTTTTAGCTGGGGTCTCTGGGATCGGGCCAACATGTCCTCCACCAGCCTGGAGCCTTCGCTGGTCCGCTGGCCTCCTGGGCAGAGGGGCCCGGGGCCCGGCCTCCTGGGCAGAGGGGCCCGGGGCCCGGCCTCCTGGGCAGAGGGGCCCGGGGCCCTCCTAGGCAGACACCACAGACCTTCCACCCACCCCACCAAAGCAGAACTACAGCACCGGCATCAGAACATTAGTCTGGTCGGAGGCATGAGCGCAGGTGGAGCGGAAAGTAGAAAAGGTTTATTATCACTTTTAGGTAGAAATGAGCTTTCAGTAGTTTAGAAACCGGCATTTGTTGATAAAAGAAACACAATCTGCCAGTGATTCATGTTAACAAGGACAAAAGTAAAGGGTAAATGGGAGAGTGATCGACATTGTGTCAAATATGGAGTATATGTCTAATAACTCAGACTAAACTAAAAAAAAAAACGGAATTCAAAACAGCATCAATGAAAACACATATTAAGTAAACGGTGAGAAGAAGTTGTTCCGTTTCTGTTTTTAAAGCTGTAACGTGCGACGAAAGGCCGTCCGGAGCCACGAAGGAGGACCTAGGCCAGCTCGAGGTCGTTTGGTGGAGAATTGTCGTTGAAGAAGAGGTCGGCGTACTGCAGCATGTGGTCCACAGCACTGAGCAGAAGCACGTCGGCGCTGACGTTCACCTCCAGCTCCGACCAGTAGTTCTTGACCGGGACGATGTAGGAGGGGGGCATCCCCAGCAGGGCGGCGGCTTTGGTGATCTACACACAACCGAGCAGACGGTGACACACAACCAAACCCCACCGAGGAAACCCGCCGGTGGACTCGGGTCTGTTGGAACTGACCGCTTCCTGGACTGGGCGGCTGGTGTACACCTGGGCCACGTCTTTGGCTGTTTCCATACAGATGAGGTCAATGTGGGTCAGCAGAGCCACCTGGTGGACCCCTGGGAGGACGATATCGGGAGATCAGAGAGGCGCCGCCTTTGGTTTGACACCCGAAGACCCGGTCCGGGAAGCTCCGCCTCCGTCCAGGGCCTTTTCAGACACACATGTGGCCCGTTTCTCACCCAGGTCGCTGATGTGTTCTCGGAGCTGCTGGAAGGACGAGTTCAGGCTTTTGGGGTAGGTGAAGACTTTGGAGGCGTCCAACACGAAGGCCACGCAGTGGATCTTCTCCCTCAGGCTCGGCCTCTTCACGTAGCCATGAGTCTGGGACGCGTTTACCGGCTGGTCTGGGCTGAACTGGTCAAAGAGGAGCGGAGGAGCGGGGCCGGGTGTCACCGTGGCGACGGTAGCTCGGGAGGGAGAGGCAGCTCCGTCGCCAAATTGAAGAGGTTTCCCGCCCTTACCTTGTGTCCCTCGGGTACAAAACCTTGAATGATGGACAGGATGTCGTGGAGGGAGGGGCCCATCATGGCTGCGTCCCCCAGGCCCACGGTGTCACACAGCACCAGCCCGCTAGGCTGCTCTCCTCCCAGGCCATGGATTCTGAAGAACTGTAGCTGGTCCCGACATGGAGTGGTCAGAGGGGGCCCGAGCCCGAGCGGGAGGTCAGCCTCACCTTCTTGGTGAAGCTGGAGGAGCAGGAGCCCACCATGGCCCGGTTCGTGACCCGCCCCTTAAACACCGACTGCACCGAACTGATGAAGCTGGACTTCCCGGAGCCGACCGGGCCGAGCAGGAGAACCCTGGCCTCGGTGACCTCTGGGCAGCTGGGCGTGTATGAGCCAACGCTCTTCATCAGGGTCATCCTCTGCCTGCGCAGGAGTGCGTCAGGGTGTCACAGCGAACCAGCACGCGGAAAGAAAGACGTGTGACTCACTCTTCCGTCCACTGCAGCTGTCTCCACGAAGACGGTAGCTTCGAAAACAGCCCTGAAATGGAGCCAGAGATCAGTGGAAAAGGCGGAACCTGGCTCGGAACTGTGGCCAAATCGGTTCAGAAGTTTAACTTTAAAACAACAGGACCCAGCATCATTTTTAAAGGCACCAAAGGTCAGTTACTCACCGGAAAATGTGACGGCTTCATCGTTGTCTTTTTTGTCTCTCGTAGCTGCAAGCCTTCTCTGGTTTTGCTTGAAGTCATTCCAAAAAGACGGTGGATTTTTCTCCTCAGAATTTTCTTTGACTTCGGCTTCCTCTTTTTTGCCAACTGTAAACAAGGCTGCAGAGCCAGAGCTGAACCTGACATTAGTTAAATAAAAAACAAGATGATTGAAACAACCAATTAGACTTCAGTCCTATGAATACTCCAAATATCTTCAGATCAGCTGAAACTGTGAAAATTCAGCCTGTTAAAATTCAGAAATGAATACATTTAGGTGTGAAACGTTACCCGAATGGGTACCCATGTGCAGCGGCTGTTGCTGTTGCTGTTGCTGTTGCTGTTGTTGCCGCACAGCAAGAAGGTCGTTGGTTCGCTTCTTCCCGTGCGTCCATGGGACTCTGGCTTCCTCCCACAGTCCAAAAAACATGCAAGGTTAATTGGAGACACTAATGGTGTGTGAATGTGAGAGTGAATGGTGTGTGTGCCCTGGGGCAACCTGGCGACCTGTCCAGGGTGTATCCCTGCCTTCGCCCTAAGAGAGCTGGAGATGGGCACCAGCAGACCCCCGCGACACCACTGGGTATAAAACAGGTAGGAAGATGGAAGATAGATGGACGTTACCCGAATAAGGATCCCGTTTTCACGTTCATGTTCAGCTGCAGATGCGCCAAACAGCAGGGTAGAGAAACTTGTGAGACAGTCAGGGAAGAAAATGCTTCCCTTTCTGTTAAAAAGAAAGTGAAACCTAAACTCACCCACCCACGTCATCGTTGTAGTTCTGCCTTCGTTTTCCTCTTTTTGCCTTCATTTCCCCAGACTGTCCACCAGGGGGCGCCATTGTTTCGCAGTAAATTAGCAGCTTCAGAAAAAGATTTTTATTTGATCCAAAAGACAAATTCAGTGTGAAATAAATGTGTGCCTTTTCTCCAATCTCTCTTTTTGACATTTATTCCTTTAAAAAAATTCTTTAAGCAAACATTGAATCAACTTTTTATCAACTAATGTCGTTTTTTATAGTTTTAGGCCAGACTTGTAAATTCGTAAAGTATTCTTTGTTGAGCCATGCAGGTTGTCAAATATAAGTTAAATATTAGTTCTTGTATATATGGAAGGTCTTTGTCACTGGGACACACATTAATGTCCTTCTTAATAATAATCTTGGTCAGCAGAGGAAGGTTTCAGTCCTGATGTCCAAAACTGGAAAATCTGCCCTCCTTTAATATTTTAGCTGGAAATGCAGCTTGATTGCAACAAGTGTTGCGGAAAGATGCAGCGCTGTTGCTCTGGGGTCACTGGCTGGGGTCCTTTACCCTGGGGACTGTCTTGGTTAACTCACAGCTATCTCCTCCTGGCCTCAGGCTGTTGTTCTGCTTAAAAACTGGAAATAATTACCTCAACTTGAAAAAATACTAGATTAATACGATTAGAAATAGGCCAAGGTAACTTTTTTCTATTTAATAATTACAATATTTCTAAATGCAATAAAATAATGCACTAAAACTAAATTCACAGCCTAAAGGAGGAACTTAGAAATAAATAACCTGACCTAAATGATATTGAAACAGATGGAAAGTCAATGGAGCGGAGGTCTAATGTTGGCAGTCAGCGCCACAATCGCGTGTCTCCGTCACGAGAGCTGCTCGTTGGTGCACACGGATCCTTCCGCACAGACCTGCGGTCGAGGTTCTCCTCCACAACCGGCCTCTCCGGACTCACACAACCAACAAACATCCCAGAATTCCACCTTTTTAAAATCATTCACAGCCTTCATACTTCTGTCCATCCTCAAACTGAGCTGTTCCTTCCGAAGCTCCCCATACTGGGAGCCCAGCGGTGACCTCCTGACCTCTGAGCACCATCAACCTTCCGTCGATCAGTTGCTCCCTCCTCCTCCTCTCCTCTCCACCAATTTTGTTCATGGAAATGTGAGAAAAGTGAAAAGAGGGTAAATGTGAAAACAGGGGAGAAATATTACAAAGGGGAATGTGTGAAAAACAGAACCAGGACATACAATAACATAAGAACAGAGGAGAGGAGGGGGCAGGAACCGGCCTGAACCAGACTCTCCACCCCTCCTTCTCCCCTCTCTGCCTCCGTTCCCTTCTCCTCCACCTCTTCATCTATCCAGACCCTCTTCTCCTAATGCACCATCATGCACAGACTCCAGGACCTTCTTTCACTTTCGGAGGCCGTGTCGGGTTTTTCCCAGCCGGGTCCGGTCCGATCCTCCGGCTCACGGGAACTGACGCTATTCCTGGACTCAGCCGGCTGCCAAGTGCTTAACTCGGTTTCCTGGCTGGAGGCAGCTGCACTGGTGCACATCGAGGGTCCAGGTGGAGGAACGAGTGTCCAGGAACCTTCTGCTCAGACATGGGGCCCGCGTGCACGACGAGCGCGCTCGTCTCAGGGAACCTTGCCATCTTTCCACTCACTGGCTTTATTTTCAGCTTCCCGACTTTGCTGAATGATGATAAAAACAGTGCTGCCGTATCCCCTGGAGGTCAGACCCATGACCTTTGACCTGTGGGCCTAACTGTGCCGCTACTTGCTGAGTCAGCATCGTGTGTTTTGGAACCACACCGCGTGCAGGTTTTCAGTATCTGGAGCAAAACCAGCCAGCAGGAAACCTCTTTCTGCCCTATGGGAACACCACCGAGTCAACCCCACCTGGACCCTGAGCAGGCCGGGCCGCTCCAGAGCCCTGCGCCTGCGTTTTATTGACGCCCAGAGACCTGAAACATGTGGAAGGAAACATTTTTTTCCTGTTTTTACAGTGATTTCTCTTTAAAAGAGGAAAAAACCCCATCTGATGTCTTTTCAGAATCCAGATGTTCTCTTCTCCCTCCCGTGCATCCACACCTGTTTCCAGTCAGTCCCAAGTGGGCTGACTGGAAACAGACGGACTTTTGGTGTGGGTAAAACCGAAGCTGGTGCACGTGACCGTCGCTAGCAGCTAAAAGCGGATCCGTAACTAGCTGCAGCGGTGCTCGGTAGGAGTCACCGGGGTCGTCGCGGATGTGATGCGTAAACAAGCATCCCGACCTTGATTCTGCGATGACGGCTGCGTGCATTCTCTGTCCGGCATGTGAGCGTGCGACCCGCTGAGGCCCTCAGAGGGCAGTTAGCGTGCCGAGTTACCCCCACCGAACCCACCCCTGATCCATCTGCTTCTCCGCTAGCCTCGCCGCGGGCCCGAGCCAGCGAGGAGCAGCGCAAACCGGCGCAAGCCAGTGCCGAAGCTGTATCGCTCACACACACACACACACACACACACACATGCACGGGCGCTTCCTTCTTCACACACTTATAAACTATCTCTAGCTTACACTGAAAGCGTCCTCAAAGAGTGTGCAAACATCCGTTTGATTCTTTTCTGAAAGACTGGCAAGCTCAATACCAGCCTGAAATGCAGTAAAACATTTTTAGCAGCACACACACACACGCGCGCGCGCACACACACACACACTGGAGGACTAAGTTTACAAGGCCTTTTCCTGTTTTGGGGGAGCTGCTGAGATGTGTTTTGGTGAGCCAACTTCCCACAAGATCCGCACCATCGAAGGTCATCGCTCGACTCTTTCTGCAGTCAGACAAAGAAACGTCCTGAGTTCAGCACAAACGTCGCCGTCAGCGCCCGTGAACGTTGCCTCTGCAAACCTTTGCTTCAAAACAGGCAACGTGCAAGGTTGTGCACAGGAAGGTCGCCACGGTGCAACTTTTCACCTGGGCGGAAGCTTCGTCTTCTAGCAGGAGTTATTAGCAAAAATGTGTTGATGAGAAGTAAGTTTGGCAGCTTTTCATGCTAAACTGGGGTTTGTGGGTGGAGGTGGGGGTAAGTGGGAGGGCGCATTACACTGATTAATCACATGCTCACCAGAAACGAACACAGGAAACGCTTTTCTCCCCTCAACATGTGTATCACAGTCGGTTCCTGTGTGTGTGTGTGTGTGAGGGGCTGATTTTATCTGCACATGCAGTAAACACAGGAGCTGCAGACGTCTTCAGCAGCCCTTCAGAAGCCAGATAAGTCGACTGTTCCAGCCCAGAGTTCCTGCAGCCATCAGGACTCAGCGCTAGCATTAGCAGTTAGCTTAGCCTCTGACTGGAGTTCAGAGGCAAAGCTCTGTTTTTGTGTTTCAACAGCAAGTTTCACTCCACGCTGGCCGTGCCGCTGCAACAGCCTCTTAACGAGCGGCTGAAACGAGTCCGGCAGCGTCTGAGCTGTGAGCTGTTATTAAAGAAGAACCAGAAATGGTAATAAAGGTCAAATGCGCCACAACGCCGCCATTGTCAGAGGCTTTTTAATTAGCTCGTCGGCCAGGGGCCGGGCCCTGGAGCACACACATGTCTTTCTAGATGTTCCCTGTCTCGACGGGAGGTTTAAACTTGCGGTTTGTTGTTTAAAGAGCCATGCAACATCACTGCAGATAAGGGAAATTCTAGCTCCGTCCTGATTGGCTGATGGGCCACTGGTGGTTTTTGTTAAAGGTACTTGACAACAGCGCAGCCAATGAGAGGAGAGCAGTGGGAGGGGCCAGATGTCCCCGGCTGTCTGCACACACACCCACACACACACACAGGTTTTTACTTTTACTTCCCGTTTGCTGAGAGGGTTGTTTTTCTGTGAACTCTTTTGAACATGGTCACGTGACTCTTTTATTGCCCGTCTTCGTCATGCAACCTGAGAACAGCTGGAGCCACAGACCATAATTCCACCGCTGATCTGTGCTCGCCGCTGCAGCCGCAGCAGCAGCAGCGGGTAAATACGTGCGCAGGGTGGACAGTAGCACACAGGAGAGACGTCGGCCCCCCAAAGGCCCCAGAGGTCAGAGGCCACAGCAGGGGCTCCCCAGATGTGGAGCCCGACTGGGGCTGGGCTGGTTTTAGAGGAGGAGTGTGGCAGAAACACGTGATCTCTGGTTCAAAACGACGGTGATATCAGTGATCCAGTGATGTATCCATAAATGTTACTGGTTTAACTGGAGCAGCTGGGTTTTTCCACGTATCCCAACAGGATTCTACAGGTTTGACAGCGGCTGGTGAAAGCGGGGCCACTCAGCTTGGTGACCTCGTCAGCTGCACAGGGTGTGTGTTTATGTGACCTGGAGGGGGGTTTCAATCATCAGAGTGACCTCCTGAGACGTCCGGCTGGCTTGTGTGTGTGAGGGAGCTACCGAGATTCCGACTGACTCAAAGAAACACACATATACACACACTTTTATGATGTGTTCCTCTAGCAAACACTGCTCCTCCTCCAGGGCCCCTGGGAGGAGGGCCCGGGGCAGGATGGGGAACGTAGTTCCCTTCGCCAAGCAGGCCTCAACTTTGCATCCAGCGTGAATCACCTGTAGGACTGCCCCAGGTGTGTTTCTGTGCTTTCAAGGGCCTCGTCTGCGGCGTTAATGAGCCACTGTAACGATGTGAGTCATGGCTGTAATAACCCCTTGTTACAACACTGGGTATTCAGGTTCAGGGGCGTGGCCTGACGTGAAGCTGTGTTTTTAACCATGCAGCTGTTAGTCACCGTGGCGCTGGTGCAGAGTCCATCGGCGTCATGTGACTGGTCGGCTAACCAGGCTGGTTCTTGGCGTTTTTGCTTCGTTGGCCTTTCGTGTGACCGTCGGCAGGTTTTCAGGAAGCAACAGCCACAGAAGTTAAAGAGCATCTGTGTAAACTGGTTCTGGGACCAGCTGGTCGGACGGGGAGTGTGAGTTCAGGCGGATCTAAAGGTGGATGGGAGGTGTCGGAGGGCCGTCGGTGTGTTTCTGTCTGGCTGACGGCCAGCTGACAAACGGCTCCACCGGTTTAAAAAAGGAAGAAGGGGAGAGAAAAACAGTCGTCACACTAACCGGGCCTGCCCCCCAGCCCCGTCGATCCAGCTCGTGTTTGTCAGAGACTCCCCCCCCTCGCTAACACCTGGGCTTTAAAAGCGCCAGGAGGAGGAGACAAACCAACCCGACAGGTTTCGGCTTTCCTCCAGATGAAAAACAAACGAGCAGGCGGTGCAGGGAGGAGCGATGGCAGGCGCAGGCGTGGGCCCTGACGGGGGGCCCCGCTGGTTCCACACCAGAGCAGCAGGACTTCCTCTGAGGTAGCGCGTTGCGATGGAGGCGCTGCCCTGGCCTCCATCGCTGGCAAACAGGCCGCGCAGGCGGCGCTTACAGACTGTTTTCACACTCCGGACCTCCGTGCCGACTGGGCCCAGGCTGTTTGGTGTAAAAACAAGCGCTAGCCTATATGGACCCTGGGCTCTCCAGGGGAACCGACGGAACAGAACAACACACTCCCACAGCCCTGGGAGATGTGTGTGTGTGTGTGTGTGTGTGTGTGTGTGCGCGCGGCTGTTGTTCAGAGCAGGATTAAAAGCCGAGTGAGAAAGGGGAGACAGCTCCTGACAGAGGCGAGGGGCAGGAGCTGGGCTGGCTCAGGTGTAGAGTTACAGCTCCACAACTGAAAACACCCGTGTTTGGAGCCAGCGTGGTGGCCCCTGCAGGAGCCAGGGGGGCCAACACGCAAATGATAAATACAGTAAATAAACTGGGGGCCCCTCCAGGGGCCCCCAATTTGTCACACTCTAACTGAAACTGAAAGAATTCCCACGTGGTGACGCTAAAGTCAAAGTACAGGCGGAGATAAGTGACGCCGCCGCTCAGGACACGAACACAAACGCTCCTACACAGGCGGTCAGGACGCCTGTTACGAAACAGCACAAGTGGGGGGAGTATCGAAGTATCGAAGTATCAAAGTATCAAAGTATTTTTGCCTGTAGTCAGTATGAGTTACTGTCCAACTGGGGACGTTGTCTTTGTCTCACAGCTCTCGTTTTTGCTGAGCTTTTTCGGTTGTGGTTCTGGCCCGTCATTCCTGATGTCAGAACCCGGGACAGCACTTCCTCCCAGAGGACAGTGGAGGCGAACCGGAGCTCTGAGAAAAAGCCACTTGATCACAAACACACCACTCGGCTAACAGCCTCAACGACAGCGCTGAGCTAGCAGCGTGCTAATCGCGCTAACATGATAAATAAACATGCGCTGCGGCGTCTGGCCTCTCGGAGGAAATGAAAACATCCGGCTGCTGGAAAACACGGTGTCTCATTGTCCGCGTCATGTGAACATACAAACATTTCTACCCGCTTAAAAACAAACGACAACACCAACAGCGTGAACCACCCGGAATCTGCAGAACCAGTTGTGGCAGCCCAGTTTGAACCATAACAAGATCAACTCCAGACGGCCCAATGCTCGCCAGAAGGTGGGCGGGGGCTGTGGTTGCCCTTTGACCTTTCGCTCCCATCTAAGCCACTGACTTATGTTACATGTGGCCACAGCACAATAACCACAGTGTGCGAGAACCCGTCTGAGCCTTTCTTTACATGTCTTTTCCTTGTTGTTGTCCTCCACAAACCGGGCCCAGTGCTCAGAGCCGTCCTCCTCCCCTCAGCTCGCCTGGAGCCCAGTTACACAATCAGGTTTGCAGCCTGTTTTCGTTTTACTATCAAATCATTCACGTGCTCTTCAGCCGTTGTTTTCTTCATTGATTTTGATTTTGGAGCTATTTCTGGGCGGTAGGCGGTCCGTTCCTGTCTGGGTTCCCTGGGCTCCACCAGCCTCGCGTGCACCAGTGATTGTGTTGTGTTCGGGTCCTAATTTAAACACAAATGCAGCTGGCGTCGAACTGAAGGGTCTTTTCTGCTACCGTCCAGCACATTTAACATCTGCCGCCGCTGGAGTTTCTTCTTTCACAGTATTTACATCTGACTCCTTGTGCTTTTCTTGGACACGATGTCCTCTTGGCCCCCGAAAGCAAGACGATTGAGCAACGCAAGTCAGAAGTCACACACACACACACACACACACACACACACACACACACACACACACACACACCCCAACCCAGCCTTTGTTTTTCTGCTGCACAGCTCTGAAAGACGGAGCGCTACGTGCTAATCTGCCGTTCTTTCCAAGAAAAATACATTCCAGAACGTTCCTTTCAGGTTTGTCACATTACAGAGGAGAAGGGTTCTCCCCCCGGAACTGGCAGGAGGTCAGGCCCTCCAGACGCGTGCACGTGGCACAGGTCAGGGAACAGCCTGCACAGTTAACAGAGCTGCGATATTTGCACATGTGTATAACAGTCCACGGTCTGTTTTTCCATCTCCAGGAAGATGGAAGGGAGACGCGAGAACATGCTAGTGTCACGTGCGTGAATCCGGGGACCAGCGACCGGGGAGACGCTGTCCGGCTGGCTGCTGTATTTCCACATGCACCCCGCTGCTGTGTGAAAGGAGCCGTGGTCCGGGTTTGTTTTTGTTTGTTTAAAGGTCACTTTTCTCGTTCAGATGAGCTCGGCGACCCCCCACCCTCACCCCCACCCCTCGTCTACGTAAGCTCGTCTTATTTCCCACATTTCCTAATGCCAGCGTGCATGCTTGAGTGCACGTATGGTGGGCCTGTGGTCACGACGCGTCATCGGTTTGAAGAACTAACCCTGCTTATTTTGCACTTTTTCAGACGCTTTGCTCACTGCTGAGCTCACGAGGCCTGAGTCACGCTGCGGATTCAGGCCGGCCGAGCGTAACCCTGACCAAACACACCTGGAGCCCAACCAGACCTCGGTGCAGCCGCAAGGACTCGCTTCAGCTGACGCTCGTCTGCGGGGCGGGTCACTTTTCAGACCTCCTGCGCCTGCCAGCGACGTGACATCAGCTCTGAGGTCGGGGGTCAGACACGGTGATGGTGTGTATAAGTGTGTGTCTGGGCTGAGAATGACCCAGGTGATCACCAGTCTGCTCTCACCTGGGTCCTGGAAATCCTGGAATCCCTCATTTCAGACCTCCCCTAGGTCCTGGAGAGGAGGAGATAAAGAGTCATCCAAAAAGTATCTTAAAAAATACTTTTTTTTGTCTCTCCTAGATGTTAAAAACAACCTTTAGGGCTGAGTAACAGCCCTCAATTAGGATTTAAAGCTAAGAGCAGGCAGATATACCAAATCATTATGTTTGGTTTAGCTGCCTCACTCGTTCTTGTCTCCGGGGTGTGTGGATATTCACCTTTGGAGTCTACGGACACGATTATCGGTGATCGGAAGTCTGTTTGGTGAGGCCTGTGTGTAACGGGAGAAAACAACAGGCTTCCCGCTGCGCTGTGGCGGCGGTGATAGCGTGTGTGATGTAAACATGATCCTCCATCACAAATGCCAGCGTCGTTCCCCCGACAGGCAGCTCCTCATGTAGGCCAAGTCGGCGCCTGCAGACCTGTCGAACAAGTCTGAACCGAAACGGGCTCGGCTGGAGTTTGTAGGTCACGCTGGAGCTTTCTGAGGGAGATCTTACAGAAGTCAGCCAACTGGCTTTTTGTTTATTTGCTCGGGATCGTTGAGCGACCCAAACTCAAACTAGACTCAAACTGTCCCGGCGGGCCCCGGCTCGGACTCGTCCATGTGCCTTTTTACAGTAATACGGTGCACAGATGCTCCCGCCGCTCAAAGGAAACGCTGAACACCAACGCGCGTTTAAGATTTTATTTGAAGTTTAAAAAAAAAAAAAAAAAAAAAGATTACAAAAACTTTGGAGAGTCTTGATCCAGCATCATCAACTGCAGCTTTTTTAGAAAAATACTATTTCTGCATTGGTTTCAGTGCGTGCCAACATCGAGGCCACACGGCCGCCCCGGTGACTTTCATTAGCCTGGAGACGCGAGGAGGCTCCCCGAGTGGGTTCTCTCTCTCTCCCTCTCTCTCTCTTTTTGGAATGTTTTTGATGTCTGTCGGCCTCTCCAGCTTTGGGCTCCGTGTAAACGCTGAGCAGCGTATTAAGGTTGGGTTAAGCTTCCAAAGGCTCCCCACAGCACCAGCACGTCTGGCTCCCATCAAAAGCTCCGGGCCCCGCGTCCCCACATCCTCCTCCTCCTTCATCTTCTTTTGTTTAGCAGGGCTAAGCTGCGAGCCACGCGCCACCGTACGCACCGACGGCTCATCCTGTTTAATCTGTCCCAACCAAAAACCCGACTTTTCAGTGCCTTCAGATTTACGCCGATGCAACTTCACCTTCATCCGCAAACATCTCGTTTTAAAGCCCTAAAGGTTCTTTCAGAGCATTCAGCTCTATTCGTCGGTGTTTGGACGGCTCCCCGCAGATATTTAAGGCATATGCATTTTTTTTTTCCCTTTTGTACATTTCCAACCGCATGCATAAAGTAGGTCTGCTGACGGGTGCCGCCTGCTCCGCCCGACACCTTCAGATACAGTATGTGCTCGAGTAACAGTAGAAACATCACATGTACACGTTGCATAGTCGCGCTGGTAAAAGTTACTGCTGAGAAATGTAAAAAACAAGAGTATAAAAATAGCACTTGGAATTTGAGGCCACTCAAAGATGACTGGGCGTTTTACAGAGGTCTCGGGCTCCACTCGGGGCCTACGCCCGATGGAGCCGCCGTCCCCTCGGACCAAACTCCCTGAAACTCAAAGTCTCGCTAACTGTGAGGGAATCCTTCACCGGCTGAAGATCACTTGGGCAGGGACGGATGGGAAAAGGCACTTTCCAGATGACAGGACGGGCAGAAAACGGACTGGTTTCCGCTGGTCTCCAGCTCCTGTGAGGGCCACCTGCCGACCCCGTCCTGAGGTCCAGTCTCTGCTCCGGGACCCTCCGGGCACAGAGTCGTGCTCCGGGAGAAGACAATTCCTCTTGATTTTCTTTCATCAATTTCATCCCCGTGACGCTGGGTCGGGGCCGGCGGCTCAACAGGTCATGCAGCGAGGCCTCATGTGGAAGGGCTGAGGGTTGGGGTCCACCTGCCCAAAACAGGACAAAAACCTCAGAGTCGGCCTTTCGTCGCAGGTCAGCGTGGAGTTTGTGAGACAGCGATGAGACGTGGCCGGTGAGAGGCGCCTGCGCCCGTCCCACACTCACCTCGCTGTACACAGGTGGAGGTCGGAAGCGAAACTCCTGGACGAAAGCCATGAGCGGGCGCCCCAGGATGCCGCTCAGGTCCTCGCAGGGCGTTTCCCTGCTGGTCTGCTGCTCGGCTTCCTCCTCCGTCACCACGGAGCTGTAATCTGGAGGGGCTGCGGGGCGAGAAGGCAGGATTAGCCCACCCTGACTCAGCAGAACAGCACAGGTCCCGACGGCTGAGTCGGCAACGGGGGTTGGGGGCACTTACGCTCAGGCTGCTCCGGGATGGCCATGCGCAGCCACTCCAGGTTGACGCTGTACTGGCTGCTGACGCTGGAGGTCCTGCTGCCGAAGGGATGGAGGGGGATGGTGCCGATGACCAGCGGGAGCTCCAGGAACAGCTTGGAGGTCCCGGGAACATCCACGCAAACCTGTGGCAGGTGGACCAGAGGGGGTCTGTCAGGGGTTGGGCGCAGGTTTGGGGTCGCCCGCGTGCCGGGAGAGGAGCCCACCTTGAGCATGTACTCCACTTTGATGATGCGGCAGTGCAGGATGGAGGGGCCCACCGGCGGGATCTTGATGGCTCGGCCGTGCCAGGTCTCCCTGCACTTGGCGCCCACCACGTCGCCGCAGAGCGTGCTCACCACGGCGCGCTTCTGCTTCATGGTGCCGCGCGCGATGAAGGTCTGCGTCTGGATGATGAAGGCTTTGGGCACCACGGATCGGGAGGTAGCGTTGTCGAACTCCGCAAACACCGGAATCACCTCGCCTGCGGGGGAGGACGTGAGCGTCAGGAACCGCAGAGCGCCTGGGGAGGGGCGGCACCCGGCGCCGGACTCACCGGGGGTGTAGCCTTTGCGGTCGATCTTTGCGGTCACGGACACCTGTCCGAAGTTTCTGTACCACGCCCGAGCCAGCTTGTCCTTCGTTCCCGCCTGCGGAGCCTGAGGAGGGAAAGGACCAAAGGACCTTCAGCGCCCATCGAAGCGTTCACTGTGAGGCGCAGGTGAAGGCCAGAGCTGGGCGGCTCACCAGCAAGGCCGGCGTGTTGATGTCGATGGGCTCGATGACGGTGAAATCCTTCTTGATCTTCTTGACGGTGGCCCGCGGCCGGTGCAGCTTCACTTTCACCCAGTAACGGATGCTGCCGTGCTTCCCCTCGAAGGAGGTGACCAGCGTCTCCTCGGGGAGCTGGAAGCTGAATGGAAACTCGTGTCTGCCCGCAGGGAGGACCGAGACCTCGCCGTTATCTGCAGCAGAGAGGAGAAAACGGTTTCGTTGGTTTTGATTTCAGGTCCACGGAGCCGTTAGGGGGACACAAACGGCTGGTAAAAGACAACAGCACCATGTCATCCACTCTGGGTTTTATCTTAAAAAAAAGTTCCCAGGCAGTCCACGCCGGTGGTTCTGACTGTTTCTGACGGGGATCGACCGCACCGATGTAAAAACCTCATTCCCTGCAGTCACATGGTTTCGGTGCACGCTCGGAGGGGCGGTTCCTGTTCCACTGTGCTGACTGAACATGTTTTCCTCCAACCTGATTTCTCGAACGCCGTCTTTTTCCTGCGTCCGCTGCACAGGTCCAGGAACACGTGTTTGGTTTCTCAAAATTATTATTTTTATACTCACTAGGCAACCTGGAACTTTATGGCGACTTAATTAGCATGAAAGCATAAAGTGGGTGTTTGGATGTTTTTGCAAATGACCCAAACAGTCGGTAACTATTTTTTGTTTTGTTTTTAAATCAGACAGCACTTTGGTGGAGATCGGTGGGCCCAGGTGTGAATCTCCCTTCTGCACTTGAAAGCAAAACTGGGTGTCCAATGAATGGAGACAGACACAGCTGAGGAGAAAAACAACCCCGGAGGACTTTCTTCCAAGGGAAAAGGGTCATTTCTTTACATAAACGTTTCCACAATGAGGAAACTGTGCCAGAGGACTTTAGAGACAAGAAGTACCAACAGCAGAAGAAGCTCCAAAACAACAACAACAACAACAACAACAACAACAACAACAACAAGATCTTTGAGGGGCCTCGTTGTTTGCTGCGTCTACAGCTTAACTCTCACCTCATCACCAGACTTTACCCACTGGTCCTTAAGTAAAATAAGTCGGTTCTCAAGTCTGCGTCCAATAAAGGCTGTCCTCAAAAACCAGCCAGTAAAAGCAACTTGCAAAAGCTCGGGACTTTCCTGGTTGCAAACAACCAGCCGAGAGACTCATCAGCCTCTTTACTGCCATTTCCCCGTTTCTTGGCCCAGCGGTTCGCTGCTGGTTCTGCTGTTCTGGACCCCGCCGCCTCCGCCAAACTCGCCCCCGTCAGCGTCGCCGCAGGGCGGACTGACCTGCCTGGAGCAGCACCTCCCTCCGGTTCAGGTACTCCACCTCGTCGCTGTAGTTCTGCGTGTATGCGGTGCTGGAACCGGCCGAGCGGGACTCCGTCCAGTGCACTTTGGCGAAGCCTTCGGCGTGGAGCTTCAGGGAACTGACACGAACCTCGCCGAAAAGGTCCAGAAGCACCCGACCCGAGACCACGTCCCCGCTGCTGAACACCGGAGGACGGTCCACCTCCGGGGAGTCAAACACCACGTCTAGCTTTTTCAACTTGTCGAAGATCATGGCTGTGTGCGGAGCGGGCTTTTAAAAGTCGGAGGTATGTTTTTGTAGCAGTTTTTGCGGCTCTTTGCGGGCTTCCTGGTGCCGGAGCTCACTTGTTGACTGCGGGAGCTCCGCTCCGCGGCCCTATTTGGAGGCTGACGCGGTGGGCGTGGCCAAGGCGGCCGTTACGTAAGGCGTCGTTCGAGGCCCGTGCTGCCTTCAAGTGCTCAGATTTGACGGCGACATTTGACGAGCTGGCCACATTAACAGCAACAAAAAAAAAAAAAAAACGAATTAAAAAGAAAAATATCACAGCGAGTCCTTGATTAATCTAACCCGGGCTCTGATTTTAGAACTGTTTGGGTGAAAATTGCCAGTTGGCATCTTAACACTCTAAATTCCCGACTTTACCTGAAGGCATCGTAATAAACACGCGGCTGGGTGTGGAGGCAGCAGCGAGGAAAACAGGCCCCCGCGATGATTGATGGTTACAGGTTCTAAGAAGAAAACAGACTCGCTCCACATGCCTCCGTCTGGCAGAAATCCGCCCTGCAAAGGGGCATAGTTTCGCTGGAAACTTAAGATGTTTACGCCACTTCTGCTCTGCTGCGTGAACAGGCCGTTACCCACGGTACAACTGGAAAACACGTAGCTGCGCAACAAAGCGTGCAACTTGTGACAGCAAATCCCCTTATGGGAAAAAAAGCCCTTTTGACATTATTAACAAATGGGAAAAATACGGCTGAGTGCACCATTGCAGCTAAACAACGCTGCCTAACAGGGTAAATCAAATCCCTGTGATGATAAACAAACCGCTCAATCAGCAGAATGGAATAGTGACGAAATATGAAAAAGGCAACAACAAAAGAAACAATACGCCATTTCTGAGCTGTGTTCTTATCTCTTCTTCATTCCAAAAGAAGAAAAAACAATCCAAGTATGTTCTGACAAAAACAAAGTTGTTTACTCTTTTGTTCGCTGTGACGGTCTGTTGTCCACCTGCGCCCCCTCCTGGCTAGTTTAGGGAACTGCACGACACTCGCGCATAATTGAGCCTCGGTCATTTCCCAAATAATTGTCCTATATTGCAAATGTATTCCTCACAGATTAAAAATTAATACATTTCACCATTTCTGTTATTTTTTTTCTGGTCTGATCTTTCTGCCTTTTGCTCTGGGGACCGAAGCAGGCAGCGCCGCCTGCTGGTGGAATAGAAGCAGTCCGTTATCAAACTTCTGCGGCACCACGACGCCAGGACTCGGGTCACCCCAACACGCACACCAGCTCCTCACAAAGGATTTCAACTCTCGACTCCATCCAGAGGAATAAGAGGAAAAAAACTGCAAAAAAAAGAAGCCGCAACAAGCTGGGAATGCGTGCACGAGGGAGGGTTGCGCAAGGGAGAGTCACGTGTTGTTTTTCCGGTTGCCATGGCCACGCTGGCTGCATTCTTTACCCACCATCCACCTTTTCCGCCTTTCCTTCCCTTGGCAAGATTTGGCCAAAAAATAAATCCTTCGTTTTTCTGCGTGTGAAACCAGGCTACATTTTGTGCACTTGTTGATGGTGTTTGCTCCGTTTAAATTAAAATAAACAAATAAAACGTAACATTCAGTCAGTCGCCATTGGTTTTTTTTTTTAGAGAATTTTGCTTTTTGTTGTTCCTGTGGACAAACAAAGTGGTCTGTTCAACATGAATCTGACTAACAGATCGTTACATGAATGAAGAATCTAAGTATGACGTTACAGGCTATTCATTAAGAATGGAATTAATAAAGATAAATTAACAAAGAATAGGGCTGCTAATTGCAGGCCTGGTGTTGAAACTTTATTGCTGAAAACATTTCTGACAGCTACATCAGCTAATCTGATATGATAAAAATAAGTGAATAAAAGCAACACAGTATATTCGTGAAGCAGAAGTAGGCGATAAGATGAAATAAAATGAGGTTCAAGTGTTTTCCCTTCATACAGGTTCCCGCCCAGTGCTTGAGAGGTAGCTTTTCCACCATGTCAAACGCATGTTGGCCAAATGTTAAACAAAGCCAGCCAGCGCACATCTAACTACAGCAAATGACCTGGAAATGACACCACGTTGGGCGTCCAGCGCTAAGTGTCTCCTGCCGCTGCCCATTTATAGTTGCATGTAGCCAAACCAAACAAACAGTTTTAGAGCCAATTTCATGAAACATTAACCTCAGTGCACAGTTTATACATTAAGCTGGTGCGTCTGGACTTTTGTGTGATTAAGCTGGCAGCTGTCACATCGGGCCGAGGCAGCACAGGGCTGCGTTTGCTGAAGCCCCCAGCCCCCTGGCTTGTGTTTGCCTTCAGGATTACTTTATCTGATCATCGCATTACCAGTGTGGATTTCTCTCCATCAGACCCAGGATGCAAATTTTGCAGAATCGAGCGACTAGGGGACGCAGAAGCCTTCAACTGGCACATGTAGGTCACATTTTTCAGACAGGGAAAAGACTGTTTATCCACTGACTGTACACCATTATCAGACCTGAGCTACAAATAAAAGATTTCACAGGTCAATGACAAATGAAAAGATAACAACACTTCTATCTGCAGAAATCATGCAGCATTATGTCCATGTTTTATACACAGGAGCCAAACAAATACAACCGCACTGACCTCGTATGAGATGCTGCCCCTTCCTGAAGTATGTGATCTTGGACCTGTAGTCGTTGTATACAGAATGCATCCCTCGGTCCTCCAGCCAGTGAACCATTGCCACCCCTCTTCCCTGCACCTTCATGGAATTCACCCTGGTGTCCTTTCGCAGTTCCAGCACCACGAGGCCTGACACCACCTCCCCCCCGGAGAAAGCTGCTTCTGCGGAACCATCCAGCTCCACCGTGAAGGACTTGATGCAGTTCAGTTTCATGCGTGAAGACACAAAGCAGTGAAACAGTCAACAAAAATGGGTGACCGGTCTGGCAGGTGTGGACAGGCAATGTCTTCTGTTCTACTGTGGATGTGTATTATGCATGTAAATTTTGTTATTTACTTTGTAAATAACATTATGTTAATGTGCAGGCTGATAGACGGAGGTAACTGTCTCAAAGTTAATCTTAAAGTAGTTGTTCTAGGGTGAAGCTGTTAAATTAGGTGACAGGGACAGCCCCGTCTCCTTTGGCTGGTAAACACAGTTTTTACATTAAAGCCAATATTCTCAATCTCACTCACACAGCACAGAATTAAAGCAACAACACAAGACCAAATCCTTTTTTACTGTGTGTCATTTAAGATGATTACTACAAAGTATTAACAACAAAGCCTTTTTTTAATTCAATACAATATAATCCATGATAGAATTATTGATTGGGACGATTGCATCTGTACTGATAAATCAGTGTTTTTTGTTTTTCGGGGGAGTTTTTTGCACATTTTCCTTAACGAGGTCGGAGTCACGAACAAATTTGAAGTTACTCAGCCAAGGGAAAGCGGATAATTTGCATATTTTTCTCTTCATATTGTTGCGGGTCAAACTCACCGACGGGCAGGTGAATGACGGTTCCTCCGGAGAAGGTCGCGTTCAGAACCGGAGCACGGACGTCCGGACGCCGTTAGCCGGGCGCTCGAGCCTTATAAACGGCGGCAGCGCGCGACGTCCCCAAGCACGCGCAGCGCTGCTCTCCACCAATGACGTAGCGCACGCGAGCCGGTCCGCCCGCTTCGTGGCGCCTCTGGCGGATGAATACGTTTACGGCTTGGAGGTGATTCGCCTCTTCACCGAACCTCGATCCTGTTTAAAATATTGTTATTGTTATTATATACATATTATGTATTGTTAATATATTGTTATTAAAATGTATCATTTCAATCGTTACGCCCAATTAACTAAATTACAGTTTTTTTTAGTTATCTTTTTCTCATCTGGGCGTATTTGACCAGCGCTTCCCCATTAGTTGTAGAGATGTTCATGGTGCTGAGCCATAATTGCGCTGAAAGTCTTTTCTCCGTATTTTAAATAATGGTTCATGGATTTTAAGAATTTCCAAGTAAAAAGTAACCGGTTTCTGGTAAAACTTTGTTCATTACTCGAACATGCTTTTGCAGCTGCAGTTTTGCAGCATCGTGGTCATTTAAAGTTCATACCTGCAGTGCTTTTTTTTTTTTTTTTAATTAATACTATTATTGCTTGTCTGCTTAACTTGATATTTGGATGATTTTCATCTGTGGCCAGAGTTGTTGGCTTTTTTTTTAATCAGAACGTCTCATCTCACAGTCATGGTTCTGTTTTTGGTAAAACATTTTTGCTTGGTTTTTGCTAAATCATCCTTGAAGGAGGGGATATTTCTGCAAAACAGATGCTAACCTTTTTTTTCCTAGAACTTGTTAATATCGTAAACACAGCTAAAGTAGGGCAGTTGGACCTGAAGCTGAATTGTTCTAGAATCAGGGATCATGTTTAAACCAGACCAGAATGCATTTTGTCATTTATATATATATATATAGTATGTTTATTTAGAAAGTTATAAAAAATAAAAAGGTTCTTTTAGTTGGCCACTTGTGTGCAGTTTATATAAATTCTAGATTTAGATGAGCGATCTGTGGACCACTGAAAAGGGTTGCATGTGACAGTAGCACAGTGTTGTTTACTAAAAGTTACAGGTTATGAGACATGTGGTCAAAATTTAACTTTGGGTTCAATGGGTGTATTGGAGATGCTGCTATTTTAGATAATAAAAGTCAACTGTCTAATGCTAGAACTATTTTGCCATATGAGCCAAAACTTTAAAAATAAGCTCAAGTACGACTTCAGGACCTGTTGCTTTTGTTTGGCGCGTGAAATAATCATGCACGGCTGCTGCTTTCCCCGCAGAGCAGAAAAGCTGCAGATCTGCTGAAGGGCACGGCCTAGGTCATCTCTGGTCACATGATTACAGAATACATTGTATAGGTCCCCAGTTCAACCATAATAACAACAATCGCTGTCAGGGCCCGGTGAAAAGGTCACTATGCTGCCTGCTTAAACCTGACGGAGCTGGGACTTCAGGTTGTAGTGTGTTAACGTGTGACAAATATAAACGCACGTCTCCAACCAGCAATGATGAATGTTTTAAAAAAAAGGAAACAACTCATCTTAAAATGATACAGGTTGTATTTAAATGTGTCCAAAAGACAAGTTAAAAGGTATCTGGGTCAGTGACTCCTAACTTCTGACTATATGTGACAACTGCTGCTGTTGCCTTATTGTTGTTACTGCAGAGTTTTGCTCTTTAAAATGGATGAAATGTGAACATCTGGCCGACAGGCATTCCCTCCAGTGTTCCTTTGTGCATTATTAACAACAGATTGAGCGATATTGTTCACAAAAAAAAAATTTAAACGACAACTTACAGTTTATTCTAACTAATCAAGTCTATGGTTAGTGATTTGGGGATTTTTTTAAATTTTATTTCAATCAGTTGGTAAAGATTGTAAGTAAAAAAAAAAAAAAAGACGATTTTTAAGTGGAAAAAACAACAATTGAATTCTAATTGTGTCATTAATAAAACTACAAAATAAACTAACAATACAATATAATAAATAATTTGACTTTTTTTACACGACAAAACGCGTGTCCTGAAGTCAAAAGACAACTTTTCAACCGAAAATCGGCACATTTTAACGGACCTACCTCGTGCTCTTATTTCCAGGCGCCAGCAGAAGTGACGTCATAACGCGGCCACTTCCTCCGCTCTCTTTTTGGTGAGGCTCAGCTAGCGGCCGGGTGAGTTCACCCTCTAGTCGGAGATATTTGTCAGATTTCAATCACTTTTTCCACCTATCAGCTGTGATTACATCTACACGAATGTTGCTTATGAAAAGCTAAAATGAATATTAATTGTTGTTTGCGCTGTTTAACCCAGAATACAGGGAGAGGTGAGACAAAGCTACATGCTAACAGTACGCATGTGGCGAGGCCCCGCTAGGAGACCAGTCAATGCTAACACTAGCTTTCGTTATTAGCTGCTTAAAAGTTGTTAATGGTAATTTCCCGGTGTGGAAAACATGAAGTTGTTACTATATAACGTGAATAAATGAATGTGCTTCCAGTGTCCAACCTGGTGACTTGGTTAGCGGTGTTGCTTAGCGCTGGACTAAAGCTAAAGCCGAGCTAATGACGTTTCTCCCCCAGCCTGCAAACATGCAGATCTTCGTGAAGACGTTGACGGGGAAGACCATCACCCTTGAGGTCGAGCCCAGCGACACGATCGAAAATGTCAAGGCAAAGATCCAGGATAAGGAAGGTGAGCCGGGTCCTAGTGTCTCCGGGTGGCGCCTCTGTCGTTGGGTGTCATTTAAACAGTGTATGAAGCCTGTGTTGTACTCAAGAAGTGGTGTGTTTTCACGTTCCACACCTGTGGGCTGTCACGTTGGGTCAGAGTTTCATGATTTTTCCCGGTCTGGTTGCAGGTATCCCCCCTGATCAGCAGCGTCTGATCTTTGCTGGAAAGCAGCTGGAGGATGGACGCACGCTGTCGGACTACAACATCCAGAAAGGTAACCGCAAACGGAGGAATCGGCGCCTGGTATCAGTTTTCTGTCAATTTATTCCTTGAAAATCTTGTTAATACACATACTGTTAGTTAGTGATCAGGCTCTAAGATTTAAACCACAAAAACGGTTAAAGTTGGAGTGTTTAGCGTCGGCATGGTAACGTGAAGGTCTCTTTCTCAGAGTCCACTCTGCATCTGGTCCTGCGCCTGCGCGGTGGCATCATCGAGCCGTCGCTCAGAATGCTGGCCCAGAAGTACAACTGCGACAAGATGATCTGCCGCAAGTAAGTGTCCCGTCTGAACACTGTCCTGTCTGTGCACGTACATGCACGGCATCTTGGAATTACAGACAGGTGCTCCGAATATTTGTGCAAATGTGAAGCTGGTCTTCAGCTGTGCTGTCCTGTCAGCTGACTGATGCTAACGTGCTCGTTTCACAGGTGTTACGCCCGCTTGCACCCTCGTGCTGTTAACTGTCGCAAGAAGAAATGTGGACACACCAACAACCTTCGCCCCAAGAAGAAGCTGAAGTAGACGTTTTGCTTGAATCGGCTTTCATTGTCAGTTGTACAAATAAAAAGCAGAAAACGACGCTGTGGTCTCGATCGTCACTGGATTTGTGTGTGGAGGTGGTTAATAAAGTGAGGCAAGGCCAGTGAGTCCGCTTTGAACTGAACGATGTTCATGAATTTGGACCCACCTGTTTTTAAGCAGCGCAGGCAAATGAATACTAAAATTCTGGGAAAGCGGTCCAGCCTGGTTGCCTTCAGTCACGGAGCAGCGATCTCTCAATCTGACAACAGCGGTGCATTCTTGAGTCATTCATCAACTCCTGGAATGATTCCTTTTCCACATTTGTCCCCGTTATACTGCCACCCTACATTTATCTGGGAAAAAGAATTTGATCTTCCAAGATTTCGGAGGACATTACAAGGCATCCCCGGGCTGCTGTTGGGTGTGTGTAGGGATCACCGGATCAGGATAGTGCTGCTGCTACTTAGTTTATTGCTTTAACAAGTCAATATCCACCTGCTGGAAATCTCAGTCTCACACGACACCACGGTGAGAGGCAGACATCTTTGATCACACTACTGCCGTTGTGCTTTGGCGCCACAGCAGGTCCGGTTTAACGCTCCTACTGTGGGCGAGCGGCACTGGAAGTGTACACGAGAGAGAGAGAGAGCGGTTAGCGAGGGGAAGCCGGGCAGGACACCGGCCGGTCCTCAGACGAGACCCGGACCATCGTGTGCTGGTGATGTGGTCGGTCCTTGTGATTTTGACACAGGCTGCTGCTGTGACCTCAGCGTTGAAGAAATGCTTATCACAACACAAAAAAAGGACATTTTCTCAGGATGAAATCAGCCAGACAACCCTCAAAAATACCCCGGATCATATGGAGCTGCTACATTTTAGAGGCGCGGGATATAAAGTTGGATTTTGTACCGTAACCTGCCACCGCACGACTTTTCTATGAACTCACTTTAGTCTAAGTTTGCTAACACTACTGGCTTGAGCAACATACAAAATATGCAGTTACAAATGTTAACTTTGACGATCCTCTTTCAAACTGTCCATTAGAGTCTTTAATGTGGTGGTTGGTCCTCTGCCAACCACTGCAGAGACCAGTTTTATCGGGCTAGTCTGGTACCATCGTTCCTCCTGAGCAAACGCTTCTAATCTACGTAGTGGTGATGAATGCAGGGGTGGAAACACTGGTAGGAGGAGCAAAGTATCCTAAAAATGCAGCTCTGTGGAGGTACCAGTCCCAGCGTGGCTCCGGTGCACGGTCCAGGTGTGAGACCTGGACCAGGCACCCTGAAGCGGTCCACAGCGGCTGCTGTCAACCCCGTCCCGTCCCCTGTGTGTCCAGCTCACGTGGACCGGTGGTTAGTCGGCGAGGAGCTTCGCCAGGCTCTGTCTCAGGTCGCTCAGGTCACCAATCTTGACGTCCAGGACCTGGATGACGCGCCGCACCTCCACTTCGGCCTGAGACTGCTCCTCCTGGCTGGAGGCCAGCGTCTTCTCGGCGCTCTGGATCTGACCCTCCAGCTCCGTGTTTCTTCTCTCCACATCCTGTCAACCAACATCGGTGTTTGTAAAAAAAAAAAAAAGAAGGTTTGTTTAGACTGAACTGTGTTTTGTTTTTGCATATTTAAACGTGAAATGTTTGCTTTCCATAATTGTTCTGACCACAAGGACAGAAAAGGGCAAAGATAAACAAATGGAATTCACAAATATGACACCACAAATAAAAGCGACAGAGGCCCCGAAGGCCATGAAATATGCCTGCAGGCCTCAAGCCGGGGCTCCTGTTTATCATCAAAAGGAAAGCAGAACCCCAACTGAGGGTGAAAGAGGCTTTAAACTCCAGCCTGGCCCACGAGAGGAGGAGAAGCCACAGAGGTCAGTAACCATGGTAACCCTATGAACAGATACCTACTACAGGGACCTCCTGATCCTAACCTGACCACGTGTGGTCCTTTCTGCCGGATGGTTGCCATGGTAAACGCTTGTTGACCATGGCAGGAGGCTTACCTGGAGCCTCTGCACAGCCTCCTCTCTCTCCTTCTCCAGCTCCCCCACGTCTGTCTTCTTGCTCTGAAGAGTGTGAATTTCCTGAAAACACAAGTGTTTTTGAAAAGTCACCAACACACACACACACACACACCAGGTATGTGGAGGAAAGGGAATACAGGTTTGAACCATTCCTGAAGCTCGGAAGATCAGGCAAACATTTTTACAGTCCTCCATATTTTTTATTGATTATGGTTTGGGAGCGTTTTAAGGGAAGGAGACTCACCTGGTCTTTGGCCCGGAGCAGCGCCTTCAGCTCCTCCACTGACTGACTGAGCTCCTCACCACCAGTCTCACCAGTAGCAACGGGGTGACCCAGCTGTCCCTCCAGCGTCCGCCACCTGGAACACACACACACACACACAGGCCTCAGAACGCTGGCCCAGCCTCAGCGAGGTGAGCCGTTCAGATCCTCCCAGAGGGTTTGGGACCATTGTAATTCACTCTGCATCTCTGAGCGCCGCACGGATGAAAGCGCCGGCACCGTCCTCCCTTCTGCGCGTCTGATTTACAGCCACCCCTCCCAAACATTCACAGGTGCCAACAAAAATTCCCAAACCGGAAAACACAAATAACAACAAACAAGATCGGCTACCCAGAGTCTGGATGCAAATCAAAGTCCCGGCAGAGTTTCACTTACAGCTGCTGCTGTTGATTCTTGCAGTTAGAAGAAGATAAGATACTAAAGATTCCAAAAAGAAATGCAAAAATGACAAATAACAACTAATAATAAACATGGCTTCCGAGGTAAAAACGCTTGTCCTGAGACCATGATTTATGGTCTTTCTCTAACTGGGGCAGAGAGATGGAGGCTTGTGGGCTGCACAGGGTGTCCTGTCCCAAAAAGCGGGGTAAAAAAATACCCCACACATCACTAACCGCCCCCCCACATCTCTTTTCTGAAGCCCCAGAGGCCTGCTCCACTTCCAGCCACCTGGTTGACTTTCCTGCAAATGTGTGTGTCTGGTTGAGAGAAAGAGTGTGTGTGTGTGTGTGTGTGTGTGTGAAGCTTTGGCTCTTTTCAAAGGGATAGATGACTTCACAATGGGGGCTAAAAATACAAACATAAATGCACGTGTAAAAGGGCCAGTTTTCACTGCAGGACAGTTGAGTCGCAGCAGAAGCGGGTTCAGTTAGGACGCCTCGGTTAGTCTGACCACGCCGGCAATTATCAGAAGTGTCGTAAGTGTGTGTGTGTGTGAATAAAAAATAAGCAGTGGTGTCTCAGCGGTCTTACACTGACGTGTTTAACTCTGGCTGGAGGGAGTTTTCATCATACTCTCACTCTCTCTCTCACACACACTCACACACACACACACACACACACACACACACACACACACACACAGGGGTGGGTCACCTGGTCTCGGAGGCGATCGGTCTCCTCCTGGTATTCAGCCAGCTGCTTCTTCCACTGCTCCACGCTGCTGTTGGCCTCCTGCAGCGCCGCCACCAGCTTGGCATTGCTGTCCTGCAGGGTGAAGAGCTCAGCCTCCAGGTTGATCTCGCACACGGACCTGAGGACAGGACGGGAGGAGGGGGGCTTTTCAGGGCCTCACCATGGCAACGGAGTGAAAAAAGCCCCTTTATCAAATCATCGGAAAACTTCTGAGGATAATCACACATAAAGCATCGCAGCACGGGCAGGTTTCTGCTGCTCAGATGGAATCTGGGTGTTTACTAAAGGACAATTATGAGCTTTTAGCACTGCAAGAAGAACACGACTCAACAAGCCTCTTGTAAGGACTCATCGCTGAGCTGGTAAAATGCTACATGATGGAAGATTATGGAAATAATCCACTTTAACCAGTGTAGCACCGCTGTTCCTATGGTTCCCTGAGTGCTGGAAAAGGAG
Organism: Tetraodon nigroviridis; assembly: GCA_000180735.1. Taxonomy (NCBI): domain Eukaryota; kingdom Metazoa; phylum Chordata; class Actinopteri; order Tetraodontiformes; family Tetraodontidae; genus Tetraodon; species Tetraodon nigroviridis. Next base: position 436,282 of record CAAE01014609.1, read on the forward strand.
GTGCTGATGCAACAGTGGGGTCTTTTAAACACTGTTCTTAGTCACTGGAAAAACTGGAAAAAAAAAACAGAAGCCAGCAGTTGTTTTCTGCTGCTGAAAGCAAAAAAAACCCTGCAGCATCTGTTGATTTTAGCAGATTTCATCAGCTGGCGATGCTGTTGCTCCCCCTGCTCCCCCCAGGCTGGGTGCACCTCCATCAATTACCCTCACAGAGCAAATGTATTAAGGGCCAGATCCACCTGGGCGATTCTGAGGACACCCATCTCCCACGGAGCTCATCAAGGTCATTTTGAGACTGAAAACCTGGCAGTTGCTTTGCCCGTCCCTGAAAACACAAAGGCTGGTCGCTAACAAATCAGACGCCGACTTTGGCGTTCAGTAAATAAAGGCTCTGCCAAATTTCTCGGCTGCTTATCGATCTATTTAGCTCTGGATGGAATCCTCAATCAAGGACTGTGCACGGCGCATCATGGAGGTAACCAGAGACAGCCGGTGAAGGCGGAGCCGACAGCGGCTGCTTTTCATGGCAGCACCGGCTGTGAAGGTGAAGCCAAAATACAACTTAAACAGTTGTTTTACAGAACACAGGAGTTACCCTTCAGACAGCATCTTCTTCACCCTCTCCTTTTCCACCGTCAGCTCCACTTCGGCGCTCTTGCTGCGGAACAGCTTCTCCTCGCCCGGCCCATTGACCGTGAGCAGCGGAGAACAGCGATCCTCCGACTCCTGGGCCAGCACACAAGACACAAGCTGAGGGAAATCTCCTGGGCTTTTATTAATCTATGGGTTTATTTTGCACAAACATTACATAAAGAGGTTTTTTTTCCCCCTAAAGTGCAAAAAGAGAGAGTGATTCTGAGGGAAAGCGCGTGGCTGGACTCCAGCTTGGCACAGTCACGCGTTAACAATCTGCTCTGATGAGTTTCCTCTTTGCGCTGCCCAGTCCAGGCCTCTTTTCACACCGTTTCGGGAACAATTTTCCCCACGTTTGAGGTCGTAGGTTAAGAGAGTGCAGCATGCAGATCAATTAGCCGCGCCACATTTTTGTCTCCATCCCGCCTGCTGTCGGTTTTTATCCCAACCCTAAACCTCAGTACCTCCCTGAAACCCCCCCAGGCCTGCACTTACTGTCAAAAAAGGTCTGGATTATTAATCAGCAGGCCTGAGTAGCTTATTGTATACAGTTCAGGAAGAATCCAGAGAAGAAGGCCTGAGAACTGGAAAAAAAATGCCAGTGAAGCCCTCTCCAGCCCCAAAGCCCATGGATTGGCTGTGTGTGTGCGTGAATAATTCATGCTGTACATCATGTTTAAATCATAAACGGAATTATGGATTTACAACCGCATGTTGGATGAGTGGAAACAATGGAAAAAAACAAAAAACCTCACAAAACAAAGAATTTCAGAGCACACTTACAACGTCCGTACAGTTAAAAAGGGGAGATTTCATCAAATCAGCATCTCATCTACAGAACGATGCACTTTTATAGTTATTTATCAGTTTGTTTCAGTGTGTTGTTGTTGTTGCCACAGCTTTTGCTCATTTGTTACTGCGCCGTGGAGCTAAATTTACTCTGGAGTCAACTTTTATCAGGCTCCAGATTAATTATTGAGCACCATAGATGGAGGGAGAGAAGGATGCTTGACTCTGAACGCAGGCAAAAACGGTAAAAGGTTGTCTTTTTTTTTTTATTATGAGCTGCAGAGTGTGTTTTCACGCACCTGGGAGAGCTGGGAGTTGAACCGGTTCCAGGGAGCGCCGTGAAACCGAGGCAAACGGGGAGAAAGGAAAACGTTAGCGGAGGAATCACAGAGCTTCAAGCAGTAGTTCAGTCACTAATCAGGGCTCCTCTCGTGAAGGAGTGCTTTGTAATCGATGACACCGGCTTTAAATATTAAACGGCTCTCCTGAGAGCTTCTATCCTAACGTCCACTCTTCCTCTTAAATTCATCTACACTCCTTACTTATTAATGACTTGATTCGGTTGGAGATGCTCCGGTTCCCTACACCCCGTCTTTCAACGAGACCACAAACCCCAACAACAGTTCACGCATCCGTGCGTGCAGAGGACCAGTTTGGGCTTCCCCTGATGCAACGTTCCTTCTGACTGAACCCACAAAGCAGACTCTTTCTCCTTCTCTTTAGCGGCTTTTATTCATGCCAGCGCGCTGCTGCTGCTGCTTCTCTGTCGGAGTCTGCATGGAAACCACCTACGGAGGAGGCTGTGCAGCATAAACGCTCCACTCAGCAGCCGTTACCTGTCAGAAACCAGCGTTTGGATCCCGCTGGTGATTTTCAGTCTGAAGTAATTGCACCTTTACCCTTTCTGTTTCATTTTTTCCCCCCATCTTAGCTCAGGGCTTCACTGGTGTTTTCCGTCATGCTGAATCTTAACTAATAAACCCCAACCGGGTGATATTTAGGGCCGCTCCCGAAAACTCCCTGGCAGATCCCGACAGTGGAAAATAAAAGCTCCAGATCCCATGGACGTCGCATTATTGACTCCACCATATCCCACCGATCTGGGACAGACACAAATCACATCCAGTGATGCATTTAAGGACTTCATTTTCCCCTCGTTTACATTAGGACTTTTTGTTAAAGCTGCAGAAACACATGGTGCAGCTCCCAGTCCTGCATGAAAGCTAAATCCCTCTAATGGAGCGGCAGCTCAGGGAATACATAAAAGTGGTTTTCCAACTGTGGTTTTACCGCGTAGGAAAACTTCCTGGTTCTACAGTGCTCTTTGTGGTTCCTTTCCTCATCTCCTTGAACGTCACCGTCTCCCCTTCTGCGCCTGAGCTCTGCAAACACGGTGGGATGCGGGAGCTTTACGGCGCGGATCGCCAGCTGTCACCACCGGGGGCAGAATCAGTGCTCTGCCCCACCAGCGTGTGGAGGCGCGTCTCACTGAGAGGATCCAGGGTCCACAGTGTCACAAGGTGTCAGATCTATCTGCCGGGTCTGGTAGGTCATAAGGATAACCATGGCAACGGCTGCAAGCGCCGCGTCCACAGCTAAAATCAACGACGCTCAGCTCGTCAGCGCTTGTCCTTGAGGCGGCACCCAGGCGCCATTTCCGCGCCTGCTTTGCTGGTGTAAATTTGCGCGGAACGCCTCTGCTTGTTGATTCTGCGGCTGACCTCCGGCCTGCGCCTGCAGGTTGAACACACTCGGGGCTTCGGCTCTGCCGCGTGGGCTGCGCCGCAACCGTACAGTGTCAATGCCAGAGCAGCTCCAGCACTTAGCCGTGCACGTATGTGTACGTTTTCTCAAATTCGGTTTTGCCTAGCAGTTAGCTAGTTACCATGGTTACGGCTCTACGACAAGACAGTCTCAGGAAGTCAGGCCAGTGATTACAGTGTGTTTAACGTAGCGCAGGAGTGTGTCCGTCCCCGACATCGTCTCCATAGGCAGCCTGACGTCTCTGGGTCCAGTGTTCAGTTCAAAATCGGGTTTGTGGTTCGGTAATTTGGATTCGGTTGCTAAAAACACCGGATCTGAATTTGTGTTTTTTCAAGACCCACTCAAAAATAAATGTGTTTTGCAGTGTTTTTGTATGTTTTTTTCACAAGAGCTTTTTAGATTGAAAGAAGACAATACTGACCACGGCACTAGACGCATGTTCGAGAGCCCGACCTTGACTTCTGTTGTCTGTTTTTTTTGCTCTCCCGTCCTAATAAACAGGCAGCACAAACCTTCATCTCTTATCTGGGTGGTTCCAGAACCGAGGCCGAGGTCTCCCAAACGCATCGGATCAATCACGCCGGTGAAACACACATACATCACTGCTGGACGGACAGAAGGTAGCTGTCATCAGCGCCCAGAACCTTCTCAAAGGTTCCCTCAGATCCTCCTCGGTTATTAATCATTCAGCCAGATCCCTCATTCGTCTTTCTTTTAGTCGCTATCCACTTTCAGCTAGCTGCTTCTCTGTTTTCCATCTCTATTCATCATCCCTGAAACCTTTTAATGGAGTTAACTGATGGGGGAATAATGGGGCGGACAGATGGGATCGGTCTAATCTCCAGTCAATCTGTATTTGGGTGAAATGGAAGCAGTGGCATGCAGCTTGTTGGGATTTTACCACTGTGTCTCCAAACTGGACTTTAGGCTCACAGCTTCAACATTACTAATCACCATCCCATTTCCAGGAACGCTGGGATTCTGTTTATGCATGTACAAAAGCCAGAGCGTACCTCCGGCGCTGCGATGCTGAGGGCAGGGTTGGCCAGTTCGAACCGTTCCTGAGATTTCTCTCTGGCCAGACGAGCCGCTTCCCTCAGCTCCTTGAACTGCTCGGCAAACTGAGGGATGAGAGAAGAGACGCTTGCCCCCTCAGCTACCATTTGGACCTTTGGCTTCTGCTTTTGAATAAATGTGCACAGAGGTGTGTGCGTGTGTGTGTGTGTGTCTGTGTCCGTGTGTGTGTGTGAAATACCTGCTGCAGCTGCTGTTCGGTGGAGAAGCCCAGCCCGTAGACGGTGTTGGCCCGGCTGTCGGCCCACTGGCCAAACTTCTGAGAGGTTTTGGTGAAGGTCATGTTGGGGGTGATGGTGCTGTTGATGATGGCCTGAGGATCACAGATAGACACACACACACACACACACACACACACACACACACACAAAGGTGCTGGTTCAAAACCCTGGTGGGCTTGGATCTGAGAAAGCATCACCCAGCATCCGTTCCAACCTGACTTCACACCAAACACACACCTTTGTGCCCCCCACGCTGATGATCCGGTAGACGTTGCGTCCGGCATCGTAGAAGAAGGAAACGGTGACGGCGTGCTTGCTGGCCGGCAGCCAGTTGCGTTTGGTGGCCGGGTCGATCTGGAAGACATGAGCTCTGGCGCTGAAGATGGGCTGCTCCCTGCGAGGGGCAAAGGGGGAGTGTGTGTCGTACACCTTTATTCCAGATTCCACAGGTCTACCTCACAGATGAATGAAGAAGCTGTGAGATGGTACAGATCCACGTGCATGTCATCAGAAGTGTTGACCTTTCCAAAAAGCCCTCAGCTGAGACTTAACATTTAATAAATTGAAGACAGTCGTGTGCTCGAAATGTCACAAGCAGTCATCAGATTACACAAGATCTGAAAGTCAGGAAGAAGAAATTAAAACAGATGATTCATCAGGCAACAAACACCAAGGAGCAAGAAAAAAGGCAGGATTTCACAAGAACGTGTGTTTCAGAATCTAACCGGCAGCACACAGCAGGAAACCTGCTTCTTTATTTTGACTGACTGACTGAGACGCTGCTGTCTGAAGCTGTTTGGATCAAAGAACATTGGAAAAAATCAAAGACGGTTGGAAACATAGTTCTGTAATATTTGTCAAATGTGGCCTAATGAGGCTTTAGGTGCAAAGGAAACAGCTGATTAGCTCACAGCAAGTTGATTAATTTACCATCTTGCTCTTTTTGAAGAGATCTACACTGGCTCTGTGGACAGGAACAGATCCCAGGGTGATGAAACGCCACACACACACACACACACACACACACACACACACACAGCACACACACACACACACACAGGGCTAACGGGCTATGCAAAATGTAGTTGCGCAATGAGCCGTTAACCCTTGTCAGTCAATTACACAGTTGCAGTAATTAGGATAATATGTGGAGGCTCTGAGGAGGCTCCGTCCGTGTCCAAACAGAAGAAACCACCATTTATATAGGTCGTCCTTGAGTATATTCAGCATTGTTCCCACTGGATTTGGTAGGAATAGCCGCTCATTTGCATACACACAATAGTTCCTACTGTTCGGAAATCGCAGCGCAAGCTAGGGAGCAAATTTGGGACGAGGAAGACTTGCAGAGAGGAAAAATCTCTTCCTGTAAATGCCGTTGCCGTCACATTTGTCCCCTAACGATCAGATTATGGATTATGGATCGGTAACATAGAAGCGACTTCTATCAGACCGTGAACAGGTGATGTTACACACCAAAAGTCCACTTTTAACGACAAGGGCAGCTGGAGGCCAACCTGGACGTTGCTTCCAGAGGCAATCAATCACGAAATCGCATTTTCACGCGCGATCGTCGCCATCGCCTTTACCAACGGCTGCCTGATCGCACCTCAGCAGAGCCGTTTCTGCAGAAATACTAGACAAAACACAACAGGAGGCATCATGAAAAAGACTTTGATCACTGGTTTGTAGGAGAAATGACACCAACAGCAGCAGGACAGCAGCTAATTAACCGTCGTCAATCAGAAAATAAACACAAATGAACACAGCACTCTGGCAGCGTCTGTCAGGACTTCATATCCTCTGCCTAATGAAAATTGATAACGGATTACTCATCAGCTCCCTGCGGATCACACAGAAACTCCAGTCCCGCCTCGCTTCAGTCAGATTTCCCCCCAAAGAAAAGAGCGTCGGGCTAATCAGCGCAGACCGGACAGGCTGGGCCCAGGTTTGATGTGAGCAAATTAGAAGTGGATTAAACCTCTGGAAAACCATTCAGGTGTTGTTCGTCTGAATTGGTGCAACAGCAAGTCTGTCACACACACACACACACACACACACGGACAAATTAACCGAGTGAAACGCCGTTGAGTTTAATTTAACTCATTTAGCTTTGGCAAACCCAGGAAGCAGCAGCAGCCTCCTGCAAACAAGGTTGTTTGATCTTTAGTTGCGTGAGATCCTCATCTGTGCCCCCACTGAGAGCCTGGTGGCCCCGGCCCAGCGACCAGGCCATCGGGATCAATTATTGCTAATCTATATCATATATGGCGGCCCATCAGCGAAGCTTCCTGACAGCCAGAAGAACCAGAGCAGCGATCGGCCCCGAGTCGCCAACGGTGGACGCCGTTACTCCTCACACGCCTCTGGGACCTTTTATCCAGTAACAACACTAAAAAACTCTCTTCCAACCACTATCTGTCCTCCATATTCCCCATAAAAGCTCAGCGATGACAACAGGTCCCCGGGGCCATCAGCCACCCCCCCGACCCCATAAAGGAAAGACTCGAGGCATCCTGATGACCTCAAACTGTTGTTTGGCAAAACATCGCGCTAATGGTGACAGGGCGCCAGTATTTTAATCCTGATGACTACACACAGTTTAAGGATGGGGGCCACAAACGTAGCTAATAAACAGCTCTTCTCCTGCCCACCTTTTCCACTGTCTCACCAAAGAAATGATTTTGCTGCCGACAGCAGCGGCTCTAAATGAAACCCTCATCTGGACGAGCCGGATCCGGTTAATGAGACAGCTGACGTTCCCACAGGGAAGCTCCGATAGCGCCGACTCCGGCGGAGGAACCTCCATCTTGATTCCCGAAGCAGAAATCAGCAGGGAAAGACAGACATCCCAGGAGAACATGACACTCCAGAGCGGGACCAGAACCCAGAACCTTCCTGCACTGCTTATTACGCTCATATCAGAGTTCATTAGACCTCATATTCTCAACGTCTCCTGCTTGATGTGCAGCCAAAATGAAGAAAACACTCTTTATATATTAATGTTTTAGCTACACACACACACACCAGCACACACACACTATCTCAGCGCTGTGTAAAGCTGCCCAAAGTCATCCTGCTTTAATCCTGCTTGCCTTCATCTTTGACTTGCGCCCGTGGAGCAGCACGGATCTGTGCACAAGCTGCCGGATCCGTTCCGGCCCTGCAGCCAGACCCCAGCCACTTCGGAATCTGAGAACCGCTCATCCAAAGGGCCCACGAGGACCGTCCCAGCACTCAACGGCCAGAGGGGGACGGTCGGGACATGAAAAGCGACGGGCGGAGCTCAGAGAAGGTGTGAGGATGAGCCGAGGGTCGTGACCCAGATCCAGCTGAAGGCTGGTTCTGGGAACGATAACGCCCCCCTACACACACGCACACACACCCCGGAACAATTGCTAAACACCGTTCCCGACTCTTCGGCGCTACACGCCAACCTGACTCTCTGGTTCAGAGATCCAACCCGGCTCAGACGCAGAGATGCAGGCGCTGCAGACTCATTTATCTGTGTCCACTTCCTGCTAAAAATGTCCTCTCATGAGTCACGGCTGCACGGCAACGGAAATCTCTGGCTCCTTCTGTCGGTGGCTGTTCCGCTAAATTCATTTCTCCTTCCGGGGTCCGCTTCCTCCGACCGCAGAGCCCGACGGCAACAAGCTACGGCTTCACGCTCAGACAGGCAAAAACCGCACTGCAACACACACACAGCCTGTTTAGACAATTCAAAACACACGTTTGAGTTCTAGAGCTGACCCGCAGTGCTGTGTGTGTGTCTGTGTGTCACAGCAAAGGGCTGATATTTCACCACAATCCCAGGAGTGGCTCAGTTATTCAGAGGGAAAAAATATATATATATGATGAAATGATGCATCACAGCCGGTGCGGATGTCAGGAATTAGAGGACGGTTCCAGGTTGTCCCGACAACCAGAAGAGTGGATGGGAGCAACGAGACCATGACGGAGATGAGAACCACGAGCACTGACAGGTCACAGATGATGAAGACAACGTTCAGAAGGAGTCTTCTCCGTCCATGCACAGCCAGGACACACACACACACACACACACACACACACACACACACACGTCTGTACCTGTCTCGGTGTGGCGGGAACATTTTACAGTCTCTGGGAACCTCCGCTGCAGCGTGAGGAGAGGAAAGAGGATGCAGGTTACACAGCACACAAACGTCCGACGGTCCCCCTCCTCATGGTCAGAACAGCTGACATTAAACAGGACACAGGACCAGCGGAGACCGTTGCTATGGTAGCTGGTCAGTCCTCCGGCTGGGGACAGAGGTGTCAACAGACTCTTTCAGGCCAGACTGTGTCCCTTGACAGGTAAGAAACCTGCAGCACGTATGAAAGGGCCTGAATCCGCTGCTCTGAGGGTTACCGGCGAAGGACGGACGGCCTGTCCTGGTTTCAGGGACATCGGGACAACTTTTCCACGTCTCCTGTGAGCATCAGCACTGGACATTTCACAGAAGATTAAACCAGGTGGGCAACCGCCAGAGCGAGAGGGCAAGAACTTTGTATTTTGACCCAAAAATTTAGTGGAAAATGTGTGCAGAAATGTCAAATATGCAATGGGGATCGTGTGTCTGGAGGGGGGAGTGTGTGTTTGTTTGAACTGGGCTGAAGGTTTGCATCCATTTCCACACACACACACACACACACACACACACACTTGGTGGATTCGACCTTCTGACGGTCGTTCCGGACTAAACTTCACTTTCTCGTCCTGCCGTCGGAACAAATCCCAAATCCCAAACGTCCAACTTACCCCATGAAGGCTCCGAAGGTCTGGACGCTGTTCCAAACGACTCTCCGCTCCACTTTTTCCTCCTTTTTTTCCGCCCCGCGTCTCTTTTTCCCCGAACACACTCGGAATGTCTGGAGGAGGACAGGAGCGACCACTTCCGAGCAGATTCTCCCGTCCAACAGGACTTTTTCCCCCCTCAACTCACTTGTAGTCCAGAACCGCCTGCGTGTCTTTCTTTGTCCGCGCTCCTCCGCGGGGAGCCGCGCCGCTGGAGCTCCGAGTCGGGACGGAATCGCGGCCCCCTGGGCGGTTGGACTCGGTTCGACCGAGCGCAGAGACGTCGACGCCGGTCCGGAGCCAAGTGATCCGAGGGCTCGCGGATCGTCCCCGGCTCGCGCTCCTCTTCCCGCCCCTCGGCCCCCTCGCGCCGGGGCCCCGCTCTAGCGCCGCCTCATGGCCGCAGCGCGAACTACACGCCGGGGCATAAAACCCGAAATGTAAACATTCTGGAATCGATTTCATCAAAGTTTATCCCCGAGTTTATGCTTTTTTAACATTCGTTATACCGTTTTTGTTTTTATTTTTCTGTTCACATTCAAGCTCTACGTGATTGTTTTTTTTTTCCTCTGAATGACTGCCTGGTAACTTTTTAAATAATAAATTAGATCATCACTATTTCATGAAATGACTGATCATCTCAAAGCCATATTTTTAAGGATCTCATTGTTTAAAATATTAAAGGTTTGGTGAAAGGAAATGAAGTTGGCTGTGGGTTTAAGAAGCATGAAATATTTGCAGCATAAATAAGTAATAAATAAATAACACTCAAATTGTATCTTTTTCTTGAGTTTCACAGGCTTCCTGTAAGTCACTGCTGTAGCATTTAAATTTGATGCTCCATTTCGCTTTTCTCAGAATGGTTGGTTTGGATTTACCACAGACCCTAATGAAATCATTCGTTCCCATGAATGTTGCCCGGGTCTGGGGGAAGGCAAATGTAGCGGAAGAGCATCGAGGGCAGCTCCTGTGCATTAATGCCGCTGCTCACTGGCCTGTTACAGCTCTGCAGCTGACTGATTCTCTGTGCTGCAGGGAGGCAATGAAGAGCATCACGGCCCTGTCTTGCATGCAGACAGCCCCTTTGTTCATTTAGGGAGACACTTCTCCACAGGTCGGAGGCAGTTTGCAGCACAGCTGGGTGCGGTAGAGCTGGAGCTCTAGGCCTTGACCCTAATCACTTCTGGCAGCCAAGTGTGCTCTCAGATGGGCTTTCTCACTTAAGATTTCTCTCAATCTATAATCCAGCTGGGGCTAAACCTACTGTGTTTCCTGTTACTGATACTGGCAAGTATGGAAGAACTGCAAACACCACCTACAGAAACAAAACAGGACTGAAGCAACTCTTAAATTCAAAAAGTATGAGAACAGATAAAAACCATACCCTTGACTGGTGTGTTGAGAATCTGTGAAAAAATAATGAGCTCCAAATCAAATCGCCAGGGTGACAATCCTTGGAACAGCAAGTACTGTGGGCCGATCCTATGGGAGGCACTGGAGGGTGACATAAATGTTGTCTTAGTGTATATTCTTTGACTGGCACTGCTAACAAAAAACAAGTGATAGATACCCAACTTTAGACTAAGATCATTTCAGCCTGTCCCTAAAGAAATCATGAAAAATATTGTGACATCTTAATGTATGTGCTTAAGGAGCAGAATTAGAAGCTGCAATAGTGTATATTATTTATATTTAAAACAACAAAAAGGGTTAAAAAATAAAATATAGTGTATATTAGTTATTTATTAAAACAGTTATTTTTGGTATATTTACGTTCAGAGGTATTAGATATTTGACCAGCAGGGGGAAGAAACACGCTGTTTTGCTCAGCACGGAGAAGAAGAAGAAGAAGAAGAAGAAGAAGAAGAAGAAGAAGAAGAAGAAAAAACATATTACGTAATCACGCCGCGACGACCAAGTTTGCCCACGAGGATGTTCGGAGATACGTAAATAGCAGCTTTTTGCGGATTTTTTGTTAATCAGTATACTTAAGTCTTGGTTCAGTTTTGAGAGCGACATTTACCTAAAATGGGGGATTTTTCGTCACTCGGGCTGTCAGACTGGCTGGTTAAACAGTGTAAACAACTGGGAATCCACAAACCTACTCCGGTTCAGGAAAACTGTGTTCCTGCCATTTTACAAGGCAAGTTGGAGTCATGGTTGGGTCGGGTAAACATTACAAAATAGCGATGTCACGTGAATATTTTGTGAACAGCGGACGTGCTATTGCGTTCATAAAAAAACACTTGTGTTCAACTGTCGTACCACGAATTAGTGACGATGTGGAAACGATGTTCTATGTTCTCTCAGGTCGCGACTGCATGGGCTGCGCTAAAACTGGAAGTGGGAAGACGGCTGCCTTTGTGCTGCCTGTGCTGCAGAAACTGTCAGAAGATCCGTACGGAATATTCTGCCTGGTTCTTACTCCCACCAGGTCAGTGCTGATCAAAGATGAACCCAAAAGAGACAAAATCCAAATAGGCCGACCGAGTTATGATGATCTCCTCCTCCAAGAGAGGCATTTACGTGACAGCAGAACATTGGCCCTTCTTATGGTGTAATAAAATGGATGTAAAATAGTTGTGGGTTTAAATACCTAACTGTGTGGCGGTGCGTGTGACGTCACGCAGGGAGCTGGCCTATCAGATCGCCGAGCAGTTCCGGGTCCTGGGGAAGCCTCTGGGACTGAGGGACTGCATCGTTGTTGGCGGAATGGGTAAGACAGCAACCAGAGCGTTGGAGTGGACAGTGGGGCCGGTGCCTGATGGCTCGGCGCTGGTTTCAGTCACTGTTAACTGACCTTCTGGCTGTTGGTCAACAGACATGGTGAGCCAGGCCTCCGAGTTGTCTAACCAACCTCACGTGGTTGTAGCAACACCGGGACGTCTGGCAGACCACATCCGTAGCTCCAGTACCTTCAGTATGAGCAAGATCCAGTTTCTGGTGAGGACCACCAGCAGCTCTCTCACAGGGTCGCCGTCTCTATGGGTAAAAAACCCAAATCACATCCTGTTTGTGCAATCAAACTATTGTAACGTTTTGCTTTTTTGATATTAGGAGTCCTTGCTTGGCCAGAGCATGAACACGAGCTTGTTCTTTCTGTGTGTCAGATCATGGACGAGGCAGACCGGCTGCTGGAACAAGGCTGCACTGACTTCACCAAAGACCTGGAGACCATCATGCCCGCGTTACCGGCCAAGCGACAGACTCTGCTCTTCAGCGCCACCCTGACTGACACGCTGCAGGAGCTGAAGAACATCGCCATGAACAAACCTTTCTTCTGGGAGAGCAAGTCAGAGTGAGGAAGATGCACCTTGTGCAGCCCATTCATACCCAGTCGGGGAAGCCAGGGGGGTATTATTTAGGTTTAACGATAGAAAATGGTGCTTATCAAATCAATCGGGGCCCAAATTCTCAGACCACGGCTGCAGAAATATTCAGTGTTTGTCTGACTCCAGACTGGTTATAAATGACCTTCTTCATTAGAAAACAAACACTCTGAAACCGTGAAACGGTTATTTGCAGAACCCGAACGGTGGACGAGCTGGACCAGAGATACATCCTGACTCCAGAGAAGGTGAAGGACGCCTACCTGGTCCACCTGATTCAGACCTTCACTGACCAGCACGACGACTGGTCCATCATCATCTTCACCAACACGTGCAAGTAAGAAACAAAGCAGAGATTAAAACACACGTCAGCGCTCTCCTTTAGTGTGTGTGATTAACAGATCTGAAAACCTTTGCCAGGAACTGTCAGATCCTTACAATGATGCTCCAGCAGTTCAACTTCCCAACCATCTCCCTGCACTCCATGATGAAGCAGGTGAGACTGACTTTGAAATCCTCGTTTGGGGCTCTGATTGAAACTCAGGTAAACGCTGAGAGAGAGCGACAACGCCGGAGTTAGGGTGTGGCTTCGCCAGACGTGCAACTGAGCCTGCTCGTTAAGAGACAATGACAGAATCAGCCATTCGGGGGATTAAAGCGGGTTAAACCAGAAGAATGTCGGCAGAGCTGATAACTTCTGCCCATCTACCACAGAAACAACGCTTCGCCAACCTCGCCAAATTCAAGGCCAGCGTCTACAAAATCCTGATTGCAACCGACGTGGCTGCCCGGTAAGAAGCTCAGGGATGCGCCCACAGAGTCTGACTTAAGCCACGACTTCAAGTTTAAAACCAAGCCCGTCTGTTCCTGCCGCTTCAGAGGTTTGGATATTCCCACAGTCCAGGTCGTAATCAACCACAACACCCCCGGACTCCCCAAGATCTACATCCACAGGGTCGGACGAACGGCAAGAGCGGGTGAGCGTCTCACTTTTCATCCTCGGTTCGTGAAGTCTTCCTAGAAGAAATGCGGCTCACGCCCGCTGGGCTTTTCCGCCCCTGCAGGGAGGAACGGAGTATCGATCACGCTGGTGACGCAGTACGACATCCACCTGGTCCACTCCATCGAGGAACAGATCCGTGAGTCGCGCCCCCGGGCAGGAGTCTGGGTCCGTGGCCCGTGTCCGACACAAGGCTTGCTGTTTCTGCAGAGACTAAGCTGAAGGAGTTCCCTGTGGAGGAGAAAGAAGTCCTGAAGATCCTCACCCAGGTCAACGTGACCAGGCGGGAGTGTGAAATCGTACGTTTGCCGGTTTTATTTTGGTTCCTTTCAGTTCAGGAAAAAGCTGCTGGTAGCTGAGCTGTGTTTAAGTATAATTTTCTCTGTAGAGACTGGAGTCAACAGACTTTGATGAGAAAAAGGAGATCAACAAGAGGAAACAGTTGATCTTAGAGGGAAAGGTACCGTTTTTTTTAATTACATTTTATCCTGCAGCAAAAGCTCAGACTTTCCCACTGCTTTACTGCTTTAAAGCTGTAATACTAGCATAAACGTGGACGTTTGGTTCGTATGCAGGTCCCTTCTGCATCACTGGAACCCTCAACTGAAATCTGTCATGTGTTGCTAATCCCCAGCAGCAGGGGTGTCCAGGGCCCGTCCTCAAGGGCCGCAGTCCAGCTGGGCTTTCTGTCCTTCCAGGCAGAAAATGCTTTTACCAAGGAAAGCGGCAACCGAAGTAAAAGCGCTGGATTGCAGCCCTCGAGGCTCGAGTCTAGAAACCTGTGCTCCAACAGTGCTTAAAAAAAAAGAGAGAATTCATCTGTCACTCACGCGTGTGATGCTCTTCCTGTTCCTGTTCCAGGACCCAGACCTGGAGGCAAAGAGGAAAGCTGAGCTGGAGAAGATTCGGAGCCAGAAGAAGAAGTTCAAACAGAAGATCCAGGAGAGCATCGACAGACAGAAGCAAAGGCAACCGAAGAAGAAACCGCTGAAGAAAAAACGGACAAAAAAGGCAGCTGAGGATCCAGCCTGAACTCTGATCACTAGCCCTGTATATTCCAATCTGCCAAACCGGTTTTCAAGCCATAAAATCACTTTGAAGTCAACAGTCTTTTATTCAGTTTAACAGAGAACCACCATGCTGTGATGAAACTTGGGTTTCAGACAGTTTTACATCCCATCCAGCTCTCTGCATTTATTCACCTCGCCCGGCGACTGTAGAGAACCAAGGTTTGATGCAAACGTTTTCATAACGAATCAACAAATGAATCCTCACGGTGGCTCAGAAGATGGAAAGGAAACAGCAAAGTAATACAACATTACAGCAGCGGCTTCTTAAAGCTATGGTTGTTGGCGCCCTAGTGGAAAACTAAGATCGACAAAGCAACAAAGAGAAACTAGGCGGCATCTACTGGCACCACGATTGTCACATGACTGCTGAAACCAAGAAAATGAGCCACAGCCGGGGATTCTCGCCCTCGCCCAGACGGCTGCAGACACGTCTGCTCCGTGCTGGCGTCTCCATGGCGTCTCCCAGGCCAGGCTTTTACTAAAATTGCTAAACAAACACAGCAAAGCGAATGCTCTGACCAAAAGGGTCAACTCTGGGGTCAAGGGAAGGGGCGCTAGGGAGAAATACACCGGCAAGGTCAAAACGGCTCCGCGCAACTCAAAACCCTCAGAAGGTAAAGAAAAAGCACCCTGTTTCAGGTGAGGGAGCGGTCGCTGACGTGCTGGTAGTCCAGTATAAACTACATTCGTTTGCGCCGGAGACGGTCTGGTGATTGATGACAGGCACTGATTGATAGTTGGCGTTCAGCATGGATGGGGGGGTCCACCCCAGGTCTCAATCAGAAACAGGAGCTGGGGGTCAGAACAATGATGGAGGGGTGGGCTCGTGCCCCCAGAACATCTCCCTTCCCCCCTCCCGGACATTTAAACTCCGCTGCTGGGACTGGGCCGGTTTTCGGAGGTGGAAGCTGGTTTTGGTGGCCTTCCCTGCCACCTTCCTCTTCTCCCCTCCCGTGAGCCTCGACTCCTTTGGCCTGGGGTTTGGTTTCATTCATCTCAGTCCACGATGTGTGTGCGAATGTCAACAAACCCAGAAAAATTCAACGTGTGAGCAATCAAGCTTTTTTTTAAGCCATCTGGTCGTGAAGGAAAAGCCTTTGCAGACGATGACTGTGATGACTTTTTTTTTTTTTTTTTTTTTGCTGTTTGGTGCCGTATAAAGAACTTCGGAGAAGACAGACAAAAAAGTCCCACGAGTGCGAACACAGAGATTCGCACATCGTGGCTGGAGTCTGAAAATCCTGCTGCGCCACCACTGATGCGTGGTTGAAACCATCCCAGTAAAGACCTGGTGACTGAACCGCTGGTTCCCTCTCCAAAAGGGTGTCGGCCTGTCCTCCGGAGGCAACTCCAATCTTCGAGCTTGACAGGAGGTTGTTGGTGTGCTCCCCTCCTGTTATTTAACCTAATTCTGAACACAGATGTTGTGCAACCAACGTCTTTTTTTTTTCTTAAACGTGGGGATTTTTGCAACTCCTGTTCAGTGGCACTCTGTAAGTGCGCCCCCTACAGGCTTGTAGAAGAATGTCCAATTCAGCTGGAGATCCACGCCCATCTGGAGATCAGATCTTCCCTCCCCACCTCGGAGGCTGTGGGTTGAAGGGATTGGCTGGATCGTTTTTTTCTTGGGGAGTTTCGGCCTCGCCTTCCCCATTGCCCATCGAGGTCTCCCCGGTTCCCTCGGCAGCTCGACCACACGCTGCCACTTTTCCTGACCTCCCTCCTTGGCTCTGCACGGACATCGGCGTCTACCTCTGGCCTGTTCACCCGGCCGCTCTCGGCATCTTCCCGCCCGTCTGTTGGTGCGTCCGTCCTTCTCTCGCTGGTCCTTGGTTTGGTTTCGCTGTCCCGACGCTTTCACTCAGTGGTGCTTCGGTTGCAGCAGAGGAAAACAGGTATCCGTTTTTTGTTTTTATTATTTCCCAGTTTAAAAAGCGATGAACTAAGCTGAGCTTTAGCCTAGCTCCTTTCCTCCAGTGACCTACGGGACAAAATTCCCAATGACTAAAGATTCAGAGGAGGTGCAAACGCTGCATTGGCGGGTTGTTGTTTCCTTTCCGTACTTACACTCTAGTACTGTGACAATCCAGTTACTCCACCATGCTGGTATGCACGTTCACCCTGGTATGTCGAGTCCTGGGACAGAGCCACGTCCATTTGTGACTTGAACTCGTCGCCCAGGTAGCTGTCCTGGAGGCACAAATTCAGGAGGGTCAACACAGACGCACCTACGAACACGCTTGACCGGCTTTCGTGGCGGTGAAGTGTTACCTGGGAAAGCTCCGGCTGCGAGAGTCCGGGCTGGCTCATCTGTGACGGCTGGCTCATGGAGATGTAACCCTGCGTCAGCGGCCCCTGGGAGAATGGCTGGGAGACCCCGTCCTGGCTGATCTGACTGTTTAGCATGTGAGAGCCGCGGATCCGCTGGCGCCCGCCGCCGCCGCGGCTAGATTTACCCTTCATGGCTCCACGACCTTCCATGACAAACGCGCATGATCAGACTGAGGAAAAGGCTCTTTGCTGTGCGGAAGCTGGGTGAAAACGCTACCTGCAGGGGGGCCGTTGGGCTGACCCTGGTAACTGGGCGGAGGCATCGGCGGCATCACCAGGTTGAAGGGGATCGGGATATTCAGGGCCGCCAGGTGACCGGCAGCCGCTCCAATCATTCCGATCTGGTCGTGAGTTTGAAAGTACATGTTTGACGGACGCCCGGCTTGAAGGAAATACAGAACAATGTTTAAATGACGCCCTTGAAAATATTCCACAAGACACTGGAAGAGCACAAGCATCAATACCGGTGCTGCTGCGGTCGTAGGCAGAGCCGGGGATGAGGGCCTCTCGGGCATCGTACATGGCAGTGCTCATAAAACGCCCTCCCTAGAAAAAAGAGAGACATTTAATATAGTTTTATTTCATATAAATGGAAAGTAACAAACACTGTTTGCGCTACTCACGGGGTTGATGGTGTTGACCAGTTTGCGGGGCTTGCTGAACTGCATGAGGCTCTCTCTGAGGTTGTTGAGGGGCCCTTCTACAAGGACCTTCTGCTCCTTGTAGTTGTTGAGCAGATTGTTCCAAAGTGGCTGCTTGGAGAGCGCCTTGGGGTTCCCCACAATGATCACGCCGTACCTTCGTCACAGACAGGCGCTTTTAATCAGAGCATTCCATCGAGCCGTCTACCTGTGGGCAACGCTGGAGTTGCTGGGTTCCGCTGCATTTCCGAGTCCCGGAGCT
The DNA here is from genome assembly GCA_000180735.1 of Tetraodon nigroviridis. Taxonomy (NCBI): domain Eukaryota; kingdom Metazoa; phylum Chordata; class Actinopteri; order Tetraodontiformes; family Tetraodontidae; genus Tetraodon; species Tetraodon nigroviridis. The sequence goes on from CAAE01014609.1 coordinate 454,212, forward strand.
TACTTTGCCCGGGTCAGAGCCACATTCAGACGCCGGGGGTCGTTCAGGAAGCCGATGCCCTGGTGCTCATTGGCGCGCACACACGACAGGATGATGAAATCTTTCTCTCTGCCCTGGAAGGCATCCACGCTGGCTATTTCCACTTGCTGTACGGAAACAACCACAAAAACAAACCATATGACTCAGAATATGCTGAAAAAGACAAGGAACTGGTCTTGTATCATTGGCGAGTTTGGGCCACACCTCTGTGCTCAGGTGTAACTCACCTGGTAGAGTTTGGTGTGCAGCGAGCCGCTGAACTGCATGTACTGGACCAGGTAGGAGCGCTGACCCTCGTATGGGGTGATGATGCCGATCTGATCGGGCTTTGCTCCAGCCTTCAGCAGCCTGGTGGTGATCTTTTCCACGTTGGCAGCCTCAGTTCTTTAACGTTAAACACATGGGATAAATATAGACCCTAAAAACCAGGTTTGCTCTGTCAGAATTGAATGATGGTGTCATTTTCTCTGATGACTCACCTGTTAAGATAGGAGGTTCCAGAACTAGCGATTTCCTCCTGACCCTGCGTCACGTAGAAGAACATGGGCTTCTCTGGCTGCGGCCACTGGAAGTCAAAGCCTTTCTTGATGCGATCACCTGCAAGCAGACATCCGATTTGAGAGTGCGGCTCAGACTTTACTGTTGCGTTCATCTCAAGGGCGTTAAGTGATATCCAACCTGCAGTCACGCCATTCTGCAGGGAGCCTTCATAGAAGATGTTGGAGGGGAAGGCACTGAGAGCCGGGTGCATGCGATACTGGACCTGCAGGCGGATGGGCCGGATCCCCAACACCACCAGGCGCTCAAACAGGGACTGGGAGAGACCTGCTTTGGCTGCCTTCTTACACATCACGACCGGACCCAGCTGACAGTGATCTCCCACCAGAATGAGCTGAGGACAGGAAGGGGGGTAAGAAAAGCAAGGCCTGTTGTTATGCGCTCGTGTGTGTGTGTGTGTGTGTACCTGTTTGGCTCCCAGCACCACAGGGACCATACACTCTGGCTCAGTGGCCTGAGTGCTCTCATCGATGAGGATGGAGCGAAACTGCATCTTGGCCAGACGAGGGTCGCCGGCACCGACGCAGGTGCAGCAGATGACGTCAGCGTTCTAGACAAAGAAAAACACATCAACCCAGGGCTTTTTGTTTCCTCTTCCAGAGCAGAGAAAACTGATTTGGAAACATCGTAGATTTTTAGTTCGGCGCACATTTATCAGCACAGTCAGAAGCATCGGTCTTACCATGAGCAGCTCCCTCTCAGCTGTACGTTTCAGGGCCCTGTAGCGTTTCTCATCAGCAGACGACAGCTCCCCCGTCTCGTCCTTCAACTGCTGCAGTTTCTGAAGCTCTGGCATACTACGGACACATCATTACAGTCCAAAATATAGTGAGTAAAGCAGAAAAAAGGCAGTTAAAAATTTCTGTGTACCACATGGGGTTGGGTGCGTATCAGCGGTGGTGCATCAGTGATGCATCGGCCGTCTCTCTGGAGCTCACTGACCTGTCCATGTTGCTTATCTGGTTATGCAGAGCCAGGAACGACACCGGCGACTCGATGGCCTCTCGGCTCTTTGCACACAGCCTCACCACCTTCAGACCAGTCTTGTGAATTTTCTCAGTCAGCTGATCAACGGCGATGTTGCTGGGAGCACACACCAATACCGGTCTGGAAACACACACACATCACAGACAGTTAGGAGAAGACAAGCAATGGTAATGGAACACAGATGGGATGGAGGTGAATTCTTCAACACGTCTCTCTCACCCGTTGCCTTGACGGGAGAGGTGGTAAACGATGGTGGCAGAGGTGACGGTCTTGCCGGTGCCGGGAGGACCCTGGATCAGACTGAGAGGCCTCTGCAGCACCGTCTTCACAGCATAAACCTGTTTTGTTTTTTTTTATTTTTTAAAAAAAGGAGGGGCAGTTCAAGTTTCCTGTTACAAAGACCATTAAAAAATAATTCTAGGGGCTTTTCCGGGCAGGTCTGACCTGAGAGTGATTGAGGTCGGGCAGGCCGGGGGCAGTAAAACGCTTGGGCAGCTGGCACTTGATTGTGACATCCTCCACCTCGTGACCCAGCAGTTTGTGGTAGATGTAGCCAGACACGGAGGTCTCGTCCACTGCAAAGGTCTTCAGGGCGCTCTGCATCCTGCAGCAACAAAACACACCATCGCTTGAAGCCAACAGTCCCGACAACCCTTGTGTCTTCGGGGTCAGAGGTCGGCTAACCTGTCAAACGATGTGGACTTCCAGACAAAATCCACCTGGTAGTTGTGGGGAATTTCCACCGGAGCCCCGGCGCTGCTCCGCAGTTCAATGGCAATTTCGTCCCCGTAATCTTTGAATACAAGCTGTTAAAGAGGACCTGACTGTACCATCTACTGTGGAAGTTGCAGCAACTGTGGTTCCTAAACTGCAAGTTAATATTCAACCCTGTCTGATAATAGTGCCAGGACTCCGAGCCAAACTCAAAGACCCTTCATGGTACGTGTCAACTGTGTAAAGGATACTGTCAGGGACTTTGATGACGTGGCCGATGCCTTTCCAGAGCGGAGCCAGATCACCCTTGTATCGCAGGCAGATTTCATCACCTTGCATCAACCGCATATCTGCATTTGATCAGGACGCCACTTAGAAAACTTTCAGTACAGTAGAAATCAAACTTGGACTGAAGCACAACCCAGCGCCACCAAGAGAAAGCGGAAGGGAGTGGAATGAATATACACCTGAATCGGTCTTGGGCAGAGTGAAATAGGCAATCCGCTTTTTATTCAGCCCCAGGTCCCATCTGACGGTTATATCTGTCCTGGGTCTGCAAAAAAAAACCAAGATAAACATAAAGGTACAGAGATGTGCAAGGCGAAAGATAGATAGGCCAAGGACTAAATGTTTGTTCATAATTCAGCATTGTGATGTACAGGAAGAAAACACCTTCGGAGTCAGGGAGGGGCAACCCAGTCCTACGAAGGCCGTGATCCAGCCATGTTTTCTGATCCACCAGGTAGTCAACCACTCACACCTGAGACTGTCTGGTAGGAAGGAAAACCCGGCTAGAGCCTGACCCCCGTAGGACTGGGTTGTTCCTATTTAAAGTTCAGACACCTGAGACTCCTTCAGCTTCTTGTCATAGTCGGCCTCCAGTTTAACCAGAGGGCCAAAGATGTTTTGGTACTGGTAGGCATCCTCGTAGCGCAGGAGCACGTGCTGGGGTTCCTCGTCCACGCCAGGTTTCTCCAAGTCCTCTAAGGTAGCACTGGGATTGTCCTGGGACGAAAAAAGAGAAACCGTCACCGTAAATATAGCTGCCAACACACTCCTGTTTCTAACTGCTCAGCCAGCGAGCATGTGGTCCTGCAGGACTGTCGGCTGCATACCTTCCACAGCTCCTCCAGCTTGTTTATCTGCTGTGCAGCGATCTGACGAGCCCGGAGCTGCTCCTGCTCCGACGGAATCTTCACCAGCCAGGACAGGAAGCAGCGGTCCTGGATCAGCGGCTGCCACTGCGAGCTGTCCCAGTTGATGTCTTTCAGGCTGCTCTGGCTGGCACATGGCTGTCTGCAGGAACACTAGATGCTCAGAAAAACGAATCTTAGCCCAGGAAAGAATTCTAATATGCAACAGGTTTACTTATTGCTGCATAGATCTGAACTGTAGACTCAGAACTTGGACCATGAGCGGAGTAGCGCTGACCTGCAGAGTAGCACCACCACGGAGTCGGCCTTGGCTGGGATGAAGCCCAGGAGGAAGACGTTGCGACAGCCGCAGTTGTAACACTCCAGCACGGTCTCCCCCAGCGGCCCGTCCTTGTGTAACGTCACCTCTTTGCATTTGGCTCTCACCAGGTGGTTCACAATGTGACTGAAGGCCAGGAAACAGAAGCCAAGTAGGAATCGAAAGTCGTTTTTCGGTCACATTTGTCCTGGTATCACAAATCCTGAAACCGCCTGACAACAGGAGCTACAGCATGGACTTGAAAATAAAGTTTAAATGGTTCCAAAGTCTACCGTCCTGCTCGCTCGGATCAATCCAACCACAATAAGACCACGTGATGCCCCCCAGGCATCACGAGTTCTGATGTTTTTGGAGAAAAAGGAGAACCCAGCTGTGCTACACACCTGCCAGATGTGTTGCCACGTCCATTACAGAACCACTTCTTGCTGGTATTACAGTACACCACGCACGCTGGGTCATGGATGCCACAGTAGCTGACGAAAGCAGGAACAAAACATCCCAATTACCGCTGCGATCAGTAAAACACTACACCACAATAGTATCAGTTCCTGACAGTTGTTAAGGCACGTTCAGCTAAGAAAAAATACTGCCAAATTTTATTTTGTCCCACTCTTTTTCAGGCTGTTACAAGTACAGACAGAAGTAGCTTTAATTTCTGGTGAGTAAAAAGTTTCCTTGCTACAGATAAGATTATTGCATGACCTAACAGTGGGTTTCACTTCAATGTTTCTCTTTGGTGCAAGAGGTTGTTACAAATAAAAACTAGAATAGCATCACTTACGATGAATAAATGACATATCAATAACAAAGATAAGAGGGGTCTCTTAAGTGCTGAGCCCACGTCCACTGCGAACTGACACGATGCTAAACGTACCTGCACGCGTGCACGGGCAGGTCTTTGGTGTAATAAGTGTCTTCTTCATCCTCTTCAAAGTTGAGCTCGGCTAACAGCTGGCTTGCTTTGGCCACAGAATCATCCAGGCCACCGTTGTGGAGCAAATCATCGGGACCGTTGATCTGCGGCGTGGGACAGAAATGAACGAATGATATACTCCACGATCCTAGCATTTAGCCGCTGTGAACCGCAACGCTGAAGGAAAAAGCCAGTTAATTTTAAATCGAGTCATTGTCACTACTGTTGACTCGCCCAAATAGGCACACCCGCATCCCAGGCTTCCATTAAACATTTAGAAACAAGTGTGCTGCAATAAATACGATCATTATTGGAGTCAGCGTTTCTAGCTTGCTAGCTACAGAGCATGCTAACATGAAGCTAGCCTCAGCTAACGTTAGACTCCATAATAGCAGGTTAGCTGGCGGTGCTACATCAGCTAGCTAACAGTTGTACATCCGCGTTTTATTGGGACTTCCTGTACCGTTGAAAGTATCTGACCTGGTTGTCCAGCTGGCTTTGGGTATGGCCTTGAGTTTGGGTTTGGCTGGGAAGGGTGAAGTCGGTAAAATCATACTCGGAGCCCTGGGTGTCCGCGCCAAGCAACTCCGTTTCCTCGGTGTCCAGGAAGGTGAGGGTCTGGGAACTCGGCCCGTAAGCCTCGACGCTCATCGCGACTCTTTTAACTTTCGCTTTGCGCGGCACTTGTGGTGTTTATCCAAAGAGGAACCAAATCGCCACGTCGCTCGCCTACCCGCAGCCGGGTTTGAGCGCCGACCTCAAAACCGAAATTGGAAAGCAAATAAAAATGGAACCGATCGGAACCACGAAAGCTTGAGCAGGTCCGGAGCGTCGGTGACGAACCTCCATGCGCCGCGTGACGTCCACACCGGAGGCCAAAGATTGTCAAGAGGAAGAGCTCTCACTTTGATCACGTTTCCGGAGACCGAGCGCAGACGGGGGCGCCGCCAGCCATCACACATCAAGGATAGCGATCAACTTCAACGGCCTTAGTGATTTTGTTGAGCTTACAACAAAATACACTGTAATAAAACGTCAAGAAATGAGTTGTAGGTAGATGGAAATGAATATATTGGAACCCATTTATTGTATTTATTAACAAGCCAATAGTATCTTTTGTGACAGTGCTTTAACAATACCAGAGGCAGAAGAATCCCATAACAGAGACATAACAGATGATAACGACAAATTGAGGTAGCCACACACCTGCCTGGACTGCATCAATAATATATGTTCGATCTGACCCTAGAGACATTTTAAGGCCTTTTAATAACACCTATAAACGACAGGAAGGCACAGGAAAGAGTCGGGGTCAGAGGTCACCATATATGTAAACTTTAAGTCATTTACTTTTGCAAGAAACATTTTAGAGGCAGCTTCACCAACACTCACAGTTTTCAGAAAAATTCAGCAGCGGTGCCATCAAGCTGCCGACCGACATTTGCAGAAGGTAGATTAAAACCACATAAACATGAAACGATGTCAGGGACTACTGCTAAAATAAACCGCAAGCCTTCTTTTACCCCAGGGGACCAGGCACTATTAAAATAATCACAATTTTACTCAAAGTCACTAGCACCACTTGCATCGCTGCAAGAAAGAGTCACTATAAAGCCATAAAGACTGACTTTTGAGTTATTCCTCTAACGAAAACCATGGCAACTTTCAGAAATGTATGTTTGAAAAGCTATACAGGCTGAAAGGGAAAAAAATGCAAGAATTTGCACTGCTGTCCGTCTCTTAGATTAGATTAAAAAAAAAAGAGAGAGAGAGAGAGAAAAGAGAGAAAAGTGCTACAGAAATGCCCAGGCTCATCTTTGAAGTGAGAATCCAGCATTCAAACCAGATCTTAATGTAAAATGTTAATTTTTAAAAAAAGCATTGGTTAATCAGTGTTTGTATGCATCAGATCTCTCTAGCAAGAATAGTGTTTGATTTTATTCTTAAAACTAAACCTCCGTGCCTGAGATCTGTAAAATACCATTGCACAGCCTGGAGCCAAATCTCATTCTCATCGGTTTAGGAGGGTTTCTGTCAGATTTGGCTGTACAAAATGGGGAAATTTGAGCTGGCACCAACCCGTTTCCTGATTTAAATAACCTCAGTAAAAGAAGGTAAATTTACTAAACTTCTTATAAAGAAAAAGGACATGAGAAACAAGATAATGCCAGACAACGCTAAAACGAAACTTGTGCCAAAGTTCACTGCTAAACATTCCTTGCATTTGGCATCATGAGAGTTCAACACTGCCGAGTCCACCGCTTTCCTCAAATGTGACCTCTAGAAACGTTGCATTAACCCTAACTCTATAAGGTGCGTGTGTAGGAGTCACATCGGAGCCGGAAGTCGTGTCCCCGCATCTCGGACTGAATGAAATCACGAGCTGCTCTTCTCTTTTGTGTTTCCGAATGAAAATACGGTTCAAATCAGGCGTCAAAACGCTTCATGAGGTGGGACAAAAGCCTTTGCTAGATCATCACCGAGGGCAAAACGTGCAGCAAAAGGAGAATCAAACGCTACAAAGACCCTAAAAACAGCTTCAGTTTAGACCAATAAAGACAGTTAAAAAAAAAGGGGGCTACTTGTGGTTAAGTGCAATTTCTCCTGTTCTTGGTGAGGGCCAGAGAAACTGGTGGGCATCAGCGGGCGGCTTCAGTGGATGTGCTGCTGGCAGTGGATCTTCTCCTCGGCCTGTTCCAGCAGCTCCAGCATCCCGCGGATGATGGCCTGCAGCGCCCGGCCCAGGTCTTCCCGGCTGTAAGGCTTTCCAAGCGGAGGCACGTGAATGAAGGCGGAGCGCCCGTGGCTCAGGTACAGGGATGTGTAGTAGGTAAAATCACACAGGTACCTGTTAGAGTTAAACACAGCAACGACACCGTTTACCACCCCACCAAACACAGACAGCCCCTTCACCGCCCCTCTGCTGTTTCCTAGGTTACGGTACTCACCTTCCTGCATCTTTGGAGACGGACACAGCCACTCCCAGGCCGGAGGCGGTCACTCTCTTGCAGACCGACTCCATGTCGATGACGGAGTAGATGCAGTCGGGGCCTCCCACCACGCAGCACTGGGAGTCTGGGCAGAAGCTGCTGTTGTCCAGGCCTCTGTAGCCGTGGTTCCTGCCACACTTTTCAAGCGTGACGGTGGTGGCCATTCCCGACACGCCCACATGAACTACCAACTGGTCGAAAACATAGGGGAAAAACCATGGTAGCCTTCAGCGTGCGACTCCACGATAGTCCGCCCCGGGCGGATGCATCGCGTTTGCGCGGCGGCTCTACGGGTTTCTTCCTCTTACCAGGGGACGATGCTGCTTCCATAGCGAAGGAACCAAGCTCTGCACTGTCTGATACTCAACGGGAACCTCCATCACCTGCAGGTCCACTTCACCACCCAGCCCAAGTTTCTTAAGTTCCTGTTGCAAGAAAAAAAGCAGATTTACAAAGGCATCGTTTACGGCACCGACAGAAAAGTCAAATATTCCCTTGCTCGTCTCAAGCTACATCACAAATAAAACAAGAACGCCCAGGTCACACATGCTGTGAGGGAGATAAATCAGTGTCAGAGCCACAGCTAGCGGCCCCACACCTCCCCCGTCCCCCAGGACAAGGAGGCTGGACACTGACCCCCGTCCGTACAGAAAAGAGCCTTGTTTGCCCGTGTGTGTGACCCGGCCACAAAGCAGCCTTTTGTTTGCCTTTAATATCCTTATCAAGTCTGTCTAGACACCCTGACAACCAGCATCATCCCCCACACCGAGGGCCCCGGGGAGGCGCAGGCCCCCTCCGGCACACTGCTGTAAAGGCCGGCAATTATCGCCACATCATGTGACGGACACCAAAACAGGCTCATTAACACAAATAAATAGGCGTGACGTGTTGGATTCTCTATTATTTATCAATTTATTTACTCAAATTGTACCTCAATTACAGCTTTAGGTGCCAGATTGGATTTTCCCTTCTCCCAGAGCAACAAAAACAAACAATATGGAATCGAAACAGCGGAAGTAACGCACCTGAACGGCAACCCAGCTGGCATTGACGGTGTGCTCCCCAAATGGCCCGAAACCTGAAAAAGACACACATGAATTTGGTTACGCTGTGTTTATTGATAATAAAAGTGTTTAAGCTTTTATAGTTCAGGGAAAGTCAGCATGAATGCTTTTTGCTTACGCATAAGCGGCTCAGACAAAAGAGGAAACAAAATAAATCTCTTTTCTAGCACGTTTCAAACAATTAATAAAACTGCTGCGGGGTCCAGCGGAGGTGTTTTGATAGAGGTCTATAAGCGATCCCCTTCCACGAGCTTTCCAAGGGTCAGTGGGTCCCCGGGGATTGGGTGGAGGGAGATCCGTCTGTCTGACAGGCTGCTGAAAAGGAGCCGAGCGAGGGGCCCGCAGCTGCCAACCAGCCCGCTATTGTGAAGCCGCTGTTCCCAAGCAATCTACACATCTCCTCAGCTTCTACGCGGCTTTGTGTCTGAAAACACCAAACTACTGCCTCTAGAAGCTTCTGTAAACATATTCAGGAGGAATATGGAGTCTGTCAGGTAGTCATGTGACAGCTTCTTTGTGTTTTTATAATTTGCTTCTTTGGTTTTGTTTAGGAGCAACACAAAGCAGCATAAACATTGGTAGGACCACTAAATTTAGATAAAGAAGCACACACCATAAACCCTTTTTTTGTATTATTATTGTGTTTTGTGTGGGGTTTTTTTTTGTGTTGATTGTTTGTTTGTTTTTTTAAGACCACTAGGTCTTTTAAACATTTTAGTCCTACGCTAAAGACAAAGTGCCACCATATATAACCATTTCTACAGTTTTCTTAGGGAAAGGTAAATTGTTTTCACATCTTTTAAACAAATATACTAATCCCTGGGTACTTGGAGTGAAATTATTAGTGACTATTGACGGTTTCAGAAACGACATAAAAAACCGAGGATACCGTCAATAGTCGTAAATAACTTTACTTCACATATGTAATTAGAATCACTAAGAAATGCAGCTTATTGGTGAAGCTGTAAAAGCTGAACAGAGTGAACAGAGAGCGTTAGCCTGACGCCATTATCGCCAGGACCGCTGTCATCTCAACAACTTTTCCCTTTACTTCAACCTTTTCTTCCGTTTGCCGAGAAGACGCACTAGTAACCGCTCAAAGAAGACTAACCTGTAACAACCACGGTCCGTTTGCTGTTGTCCATCTCCCGTCCGCTTAAGAGAAGGCCGTTTTTGTTCGGGCGGTGTTTCGAGCCGGGACCAGTTCGGGAGAGTCGAAGCCCTCCTCAGCTGATGGCTTCGTCTGCCACACACTAATGTGTCCGGCCTGCGGACGTCAACGTCGCTGCGTTACGTCAAATATGCTAAACACTTATTTAAAAAAAGACAGGAAGAAAGATAAAGGAAAACGTTTTAAAAACGAATAAATTAAAACACGTGAATAGATAACACATAAACATCATTATATATAAAAACTTGTATGTTTTTTTTTAATCACTTTCGTTTTGGACACAAAATAAGCCCTTATCCTGATGATTTTTAAAAAATAATTAGATTAATTTTGAAAACGTCTTTTACTTATTTTTTTTCTACCTTGTGCTTTCTTCCAAAGCTTGATTTTGCTGCTGGAACCATTTGAAAACGAGTTGATTTTTCACGCACGGCCCCAAGTTGTTGACGGACACCGGAAGTCAAGTTGTTCAAGGCGAGGTGGAAACGATAGGAGGTGAAATTGAACAAAACAAGAACATAACCTCAACAAAAGAGTTCTATCATGGCAAGTATTTAACATTTCTTAAGTCTTTTTAGAATAAGTAAAAAGCTAACATGCCTAAGCTACTAGCGCTAAGTGAAGACGATGTTTGTCCGGTTAGCTTGCGTGAGCCGCAGTTAAAATGTTTTATTTTTAAATGTATTTTAATATGGAAAGAAAACTTTCTTTCGTCAAGAGATGTACGTTAATATCCAAAAACAAGCCAATGTGCTAGGTAAACAGACAGAAATATCCTTTTGATCACTGCGTTATGTTATTAAATCATGAATCATTTGTTCCACAGTGTGGCATATTTCTGTACCGTATTTCAAAATGTATTTATTTATTTTTTATTAGGAATTCTGGTCATAAAAGCTGAAATCTTGAACTTGCATTGATTTTCTTTTTGTTGTTGTTGTTGTTGTTGTCATTTTGCAGCTTCCACTATCACTTCTAAAAACAGCCCAAAACCATCCTATGGTGAGAAAACCTTGAGCTCTTTACTTCATAATTTCAGCTATGTTTTAAATTTCTAGTCATTTTAAAACATTTTGTACTATAACCGCCTGCTGGTCTATTTTCCTCCTTAGCTGGTGGAGCTCAAAAATGGAGAAACCTATAACGGCCACTTGGTCAGCTGTGACAACTGGATGAACATAAACCTACGAGAAGTCATCTGCACATCCAGGGTAAAACTATGGTTGTGTTTGTTTGTTTTTTTAATTCGTTTTTTTAATTCTTTTTGATTTAAATTTTTAGTGGCACAACTTTTAGAGTCAGAAGGCTCTTTCCCAGTATGGCGCAAACTATAGCTGCAGTGGTTCTGTTAGTTTACTCTACAGGTTAAATATGAAATAAAACCAGTGACTTAAAGGGTCTTCTGAGATGATGAGATCTAGATGATGCTGTACGGAGGTTTTGTACCAAAAACTGACGTCAAAATTTGGATGACAGGATGGAGACAAATTCTGGAGAATGCCCGAATGCTACATCAGAGGAAGCACCATCAAGTATCTGCGGATCCCTGATGAGATCATTGACATGGTGAAGGAGGAGGTTCTGTCCAAGGGCAGAGGACGTGGTGGCGCCCAGCAGAACAAGCAGCAGGGCAAAGGGAGAGGGGGAGCCGGCAGAGGCGAGTGGATGACTGCTGATCTGAGCCTGTTCAGTGTGAATGAGCCCCGCGCTGACAAGAGGTTTTGCTCCCCTTCTCCTTCTTTCCTTTTTTGGTTTGTAGGTGTGTTTGGCAGCCGTGGCAGAGGAATGACGGGTCCTGGTCGGGGCCAGCAGCAAGTGCAGGATAAGAAATCAGGCAAAGCACAAGGGATGAAGAACCAACACTGAGAGCGACTTCATAAGCTCAACAGCACAAATTTAGCGCATTCACTCCCTCAGTCCATGAAAGTGCAGTGGTCGCGCTGGCGTTTCCTTCTGCTGCCATGATTATCAGAAGTGAGCGAATATGGTAAAAGAAGCCGTGCTTTTGCACTGAATTTTGTTTATCTGTCTGAAAATTGCTTTTTATTAGGCCTCTATTACAGTGTATTTACCCAAACGGACAGCCTCCCTCTTTTAGTTTCAGCTACTGATCTTTATTAGTAAAGCTGAGTATAACTTAATGTTATGATTTGTGTTATCCTTAAAAAGTCAATTTGAGTTCTGTAATAAGTCCATTTTTAGGTTGTTTTTCAGGTTTCTATGATAGAAATGTTGCTCTTGTCTTGCTGTTGCCCTCTTTACAGTTTACCTTTGGTACCTTTGTTTGAATTTTTGATCATTTCGAGGCTCCTGTTCCTTGGTCTAAAATGGACTTGTCCAACTCTGTCTTGTAAAATTGGTTTCATTTTATTTTTGTAACGGCAGACATTTATTTACGCGAGGAGTACATTAAACAGCATTTGTTTATGAACACCCAGAACTGATCATGTTGCTCTGACATTTTGGCCTGTAGATTTTAGTCTAATTTCCCTCTGCATTGTTCAGCTCATTCAGTATTAGCTTATATTTGTATGCAATTAAAGTTCCAACAGAATGATAGACTATTTGAAGTTTTTGGATCCCTGTAACTCCCATGAAGTCCCTCAGGCCTCAGAATATTTGTAGCTTTTCTCTAAAATACGGTAAATCTGAAGACCATCGCATTAAATTGCAGTTTTCAGGTTAATTTAGTTTTAAAAGAACACCGAGAACGTTTATAGTCGGTCGTTCCCACCTCCTTCCAGCAGGTGTCACCAGAGAGCTTCCCTGCCCTCCTCCTTAGGTCACTACTTTCCCAGTCTTCCCAGTCTTCCCAGTCATCCTTTACCTGCCACCTTCCAGTCCAAATGTCCCAACACTCGTTTCTAGCACTGCTTTCAGTCACCTCTTGACTTATTTGGCATTTTTTCTAAAGGTCTGTATATTTTCCATCAATAATAATCAAACACCGTTTGATTTGATGACGATGACCCAATTTCTCAGAAAACCTAAATACGTCTAAATATTTTATCTAAAAAAATTTTTTTAGATTTATATATAATCAAAGGAATGAGGCACATATCATTTCTTTTTTTTTTTTAACAAATGTTGCTTCATCAAAGGCAGTTAAGGAGGAGTTTAGCATTTGAAACCCGAGCATGGGTGATATGTTGAGTTCATGTATGTGCACTTGCGAGGGGGGTTGGGCATGTTTTCCTTCAAATATGTGCGCATGCATAATGACCCTGATGGCATTTGTGAGGAAAGAAATCCTGTTTTTCTCTGCCTCTGAAGTCTGTGTGCAGGGACCGTGAAAAATCATATCATCTCCTCGCCAGGCTAAACTGTCAGCCATACTAACCAGCTCTGAAAAGGAGTGAGTGCATGTGTGTGTGTGTGTGTGTGTGTGCGCTCTCACTGCTGTGCTACGGAGTCCCCCTCCTCCACCTTTTTTTCCCACCCACACATCTCCTCTACACAGATTTCCAGCAGTCTCTGGCCAATCACTCCCTTCCTTCCTTCGGTTGCCTTTACCTGCGTCACACTGCGTGTGTTGCCATGGTGATCACTGATGCTCCCTCCCCACACAACGTCTCCTCCTGTGTCGGGGTGAGGCTGAATTATGGTTGGTGATGCAGCCAGACTGCGGACGTCATCCCTTCCCTGGGGAATAGGGCCTATTTTTACCGGTGGGCACAAAGTAGAGTCCATGTTTATGGAGTCCCGTCTCCTCTCGGCAGACCAGGGCGGCTGCCTGGATGCAGCTGCATCACAACGTCTAACCCAGACAGCAACAGCCCTGCTCTTGGTTGAGTCTGTGGTTGTGTATCAGTGTGTAAATTCCACCCAGGGTTGATCATTTTTGCTGCATGCAGGTCTGTTCTGGGGTTAGACGATAGCAACATTCACGTATCCATGTTGGTCGCTGGTCTAAGCGGCGTTTTAGTGCTCGCTGGCCTCTCTGCTGCTGGTTTGCACTTTTCCCTGCGCGGTCGGTCCACCACCTGCGGCTCAAGTGTGAACATTTGTCACAACAGCCGGAACCTCACAAATACACAACTATAACAATTTCCTGCATGCCAGACCAGAAAAAAATCCCTCAGTAACGTACAAGCACTTCGGTGCAGAGAGGATCATAAACAACATTCACCATTCAACGAAACCCCAAACCAAAATCAGCGTTTTGGTTTTTTCCACACGATGTTATTAGCATTTTTTCAGTTTCACAACTTCTGGAAAACAGATGGAAACTACCTCTGAAGTAAAGGAAGCAGCTCAAAACTATGTAGAAATTTGAAAATAGTACGTAAGTGATTATAATATTACTAGTAGCATTATTGTGACCAACCATTCATCCGTTTTAGGTTAACTGTGGTTATCGGTAAGTTCAGGGGTCACAAGAGCGGCTGGAGCCTCTCCCAACAGTTACCCCCACACTGTGGGGGGTCATAGCGGCCTCCATCTGCCTAATGTGTGTGTTTTTATTTGCAGTTAAATCATTGTTATCACTGACAGAGATTAATCAATGATCATGCTTCTCTGATTTTGTCAGTTTCTCCATGACATTTCTGCGTTAAACGTGAAAAAATCGAATCTTGGTGAGGCTGTGTGGTTAGTGGCACACACACACGCAGATCGCGGTTACCCTCTTTGTGACTGTGGAACGTTGCTTCCACCCTGAAACTACATCATCTGTGTGGTTGGCCTGACCTGCACACCCACTACACGTGTTTTTTAGCATGATTTTATGATCTAAATAATTGGAGGACACGTCTCTCTGATTGGAGATTATTCCCTGTGTATGATCATTTAAAAATGACTTGAAAAAACACATCAACTATCCCAAACTGTTTGTTTTTAGTGACTGAAACGGTCTTCGCTCAGGTCAGAGAGAATAAAGCGCTTTTCTTTTATCACGCCTGCTGACATAAAAAGAAATTTGATAGAGATCAGTTTCACACCTGTTATTTTAAATTCTTGTTTCCAAGCACATTTTGCTCCACACACACACACACACACACACACACACACACACACAAACACGCAAGCGCCTACCATTTCTAGTTCAAGAACTTTTCTATTTTAATATTTTATATATATATATATATATATATATATATACTGAGACGTATCCAGCAGACGCCAGTTGGAATATTCTTTCAGATGAGTGATGGGAAGGAAATTCTGGGCTGTGGTGTAACGATGAGATAGACTTTCCTCAACACAACATTTACTCTATAATGAATACACTCAAAGACCCTCAGGTATGTTGTAATAATCCCATTTCAGGGGGCTGTGAAGCTATTTGCATTTCCGATCTGCAGCGACAGCGAGAAGACGTCATGTCAACGTGGATCAACGTAGCAGTTTTATAGAAAAACGCTGTTTTAAAGGCTTTTCCATCGCCTGCCTACACGTCTACCAGGGCCGCAGGCTCAGCACCCCCACCCTCTATACGCTCAGACAAAAATATCCCTCCTCTGTTGGTTTATCCCCACCACAACCGCCGCCGTCGTCAACCCCACCTCCATTTCCGCCAAGGCCTTAACAGATCTGATATCATGTGATCCACCCACAGAAATCTTTGCAGAGGTGGATGGAGCCTACCTGTGACGCACGTTCCCCTGCATGTGTAACCCTTTATCTGCCACCACGCATGAACAGATCATTAGCTCCCCGTATTTGGACTGTGGGCATCCATGTATTGTTTAGTCTTCGGCCCAAACAATTTATATGATATTTATTGGCTGCTCATTTTATCTGTAAGATGCAGAACATCACATGAAGCTACACTTAGAGTCATGACTAATTCTTTCAGTCCTGTTATTAACTGGTTCATAATGAGTATTTTTATTTATAAATACATATTTTTAGATATATCATCTTTTGAGAATCATTTTCTTTAGTGATTTAGATATTAAATACACTGTAATGAAAACACTAATAGACATGTACAGTAAATAACCAGAACATTGGGGAAAATGATCTGCACCACTTGTAAATACGTATGTGTTCACTAGTTGGAACACACTGGAATTCCTTTATCCTTAGATAGGCTTATGTTGAAAAATAGTTGAAATCACATTTATTCTGATCCTAACTGCGTGCTGGAACAGGAAAATGTTTTCACAGATGAATTTAAATATATCCGTTGTTTTACTGCACTACGCCCTTCTTAAATTTTATGATTGCATGAAATGTAAATGAAATGCAGCACATTATGTGCATTTTTGGTAACCCGAAATGTAGTTATTGTTCACTATGACATCAAACTTTAACGTTCTGGTTCCTCTCCATGGCAACGCAGCACAGAGCAAAGATGTCCATGGAAGAAGATGAGTGACTCACTCGGTAGCGAATAAGGGAGGCTAAATGACTGACACATTCATAGTGTCCAGTGAAAAGTACCTGTTGGGCTCAATAAAGAAGCCACAACCTGCCCAGGAAGGATCCAATTCTCGGTGTCCTTGAGCACATCCGAGCTTTTCTATGTTCGCCTCACTTATTATTTGCGGATTTATTTCCCGGTAATAATCAACCAAACAGAGTGAGAGGTCTTACGTATGCCAAGATATGCGAATAAAGAAAAACAACCTAAGAAAAAAAAAAAACCCCGTAATTTCGCCCCAACGCGCGTGCTCTGCTATGACATAACGGAACGTGCGAGGCTAGAAAAGCTCGAGGCAGAGCCACCGCGCGCAGATGACGTCCGCGCCCACCGAAGCCCACGTTCACGCCGTCCACGTCCACGGGGTTATGGGCGCGCTGTGCTCGTGAACAGTCCCAGTTTAGACTCTGAGCAGGGAAAGAATGATGAAGAAGGACGTTAGCCTGACGCTGGCGGAGGACGCGGACCTCAAGCCGCATCTCAGCGACGCCGAAAGCATCCTCAGCTCCCCGGACCTGGGGCTCCTCAAGCTGGCCTCTCCGGAGCTGGAGCGACTCATCATCCAGTCCAACGGCATGGTGACCACGACGCCCACCAGCTCGCAGTTCCTCTACCCCAAGGCCGTCACGGACGAGCAGGAGTTCGCCGAGGGCTTCGTCAAGGCGCTGGAGGACCTGCACAAGCAGAACCAGCTGAGCGGAGGCGTCCAGGCGAGCGGCGGCCTGGACCTGGGCGCCAACCTGGCCCCGGCCAGCGTCCAGGCGGACCTGCCGGTCTACACCAACCTCAGCAGCTACGGCGGCGGCTCGTTGGAAACCACCGTCAATTACTCCACGGACACTGTCCCCTTCCCGCCGCCACCTGCGCACCATTTGGCCCCGCAGCCGGAGCTTTCGCGGGTCCCGCTGAAGGAGGAGCCGCAGACGGTCCCAGACGTCCAGAGCTTCGGGGACAGTCCGCCGCTGTCTCCCATCGACATAGACACACAGGAGCGGCTCAAGGCCGAGAGGAAGCGGCTCCGGAACCGGATCGCAGCCTCCAAGTGCCGGATGCGCAAACTGGAGCGGATCTCCAGGCTGGAGGACAAGGTCAAAACCCTGAAAAGCCACAACACCGACCTGGCGTCCACGGCCAGCCTGCTCCGGGAGCAAGTGGCCCAGCTGAAGCAGAAGGTCCTGACCCACGTCAACAGCGGCTGCCAGCTGCTTCCACACGAGGTCCAGGTCCACTAACCGGCCTGGCGGACAGACCAGCGCATAAGCTCCACGGACTGTTCCACGGTACCGGGACATCAGAGGAAGCGGGCAGCGGCGGATGATTTCTGTTTACCGCCTGCTTTGATTCACAGTCACACTTATTTATTATTATTATTATTATTATTATTATTATTATTTGCCTACCATAAGCCCGCAAACGACGTGCGTGGACTGACACCAGTTTGTAAACCCCCAGTTTAACCTGTTCAAGTGTGGAATGTGTTTTACATTTGTTGTGATGTTGATAAAACTGAAAAACAGACTCTTAAGGGGGGACACTGAGTGAGTGCAGAGGGAGGAAACAATCACCCACAGAGGAACTCGTTTCAGTTCTGGCTGGACTTTGAGGCCGTCCACTTCAAGGGAAAGTCTTTTCCTTTGTGTCCTTTGTTCAAGCCATATGAAATAATTGCAAAAATAAACAAGGTGAGAAAAATAATGTAGATCTTTATTAAAATTCTTGAAGAGAAGATGTGAAGAGGCTGATGGCAGAGGTAAACAGCAATTTTCCTTTCTCCCCAGTTATCAAAATCCTTTTTTCTCACCTTTAAGAATGAAATCAAACAGTATAATTAAAACTATTTCTAATTTCTAAGACCCTGAATCTATGTCCTCTGTACCATGACTTTTTTTTAGTGCAAACTGCAGGAAAAAAAATGTATGTAACCCCCTGGCGATAATATACATTTTTAATGGTTTTTTTGTATTTGTTTCATTTCTTTGCACGTTTAAATAAAGTTTTGTAAAAAAAAAACAACACCACCAAAGATGACCTTATTTCCGGCGTAGACTGTCGGTTCAGATTGGAGGCGTGGCCGCCATCTTGTCTGCAGCAAGTTACTCTCGTACTCGAGATCTAAAACAAATATGGTATTGATTGTTCGATTGAAAAGGAGGTAGCTAATTTGGAAACTTTTAAATCCAACCTGAACAGAATTATTCATTATCTAAATTTTAAGAAACATTCTATGGAGGCGCAAAATGAGGAATTTTGCATTAAATGCTGTAATGTTTAAGGTCTAGGTTCCGTCCTACAGGGCCTTGGCCCCTGTTGGCCCTCACCCTAGAACCACACAGTCAATGCAGCTGCCAATAAACAGATTCCTTCATTTAAAAAAAAAATTACTATTTGCCTGCATTGCTTGTGTGAGTGGGTTTAAATAAAACAGGTTTTATATCTTTATGCAGGATGGGGGGCAGTTGTACTGTCGAATACACTTTTTATTAAAAAAAAACCAAACATTAAAATTGACATTATAACTGCTTTGCTGACTACCGGTGGATGTCCGGACAAATGGATACTAAATTATTAAGCCAATAAATGAGGTTTTATGTAACCAATAGCGCAGTAATTTGCACCCTGTGATCGCGCTGGCAGAAATCTCCCCCTGCTGGCCAACCGTGGAACCACAACCCAACAGTCAGGCTGCTAAATCATTCACCTTTAAATTAAAGCATTTTTAACTTTCACTATTCGCTGATTAAATATGAAGTTTTGTTGTTTTTAAACTAAATTCTGATATAGAATCACATTGTCATAATTAGTGGACCAAAACAACACTGAAACAAGTTATTAATATAGGCTGAAAGGAACAAAATCCTCGGAATAAAAATGAACTGTTTGTTACATCTTTTTTTATTTATTGTTTAACACAAAGTACAGATAAAAACATCCACAGCATTCTCTCATCTTAATGGCCTAAACCGGGGAGGGTTGGAGTGGACGGTGATGTGGGACCAAACGAAGCCGGTTTTTGGTGGCCGGCTGATCTGAGGTCAGCCGGACGGCTTTTCTACTGGATGCTGGATCGTGTGCGTGTCCGTGTAACAGAGCGACACAACCTTTCACAAGCAGTACGAGAAATGAACGCACATACAGTACAACATGGCTTTTTAGGGGGTGTTTCCTTTTTTTGTCTTTTGTTTCTTTTATTTCGCAAGCCTGAGTCGATACAGCACAATCCACGAAGATGGGTCAGAGGTATTTACACATCCGGTTCATGTGGAGAGGAAGACGTTTTAGAAAGGAGTTTTAAAAGTTTGGATTGTTCCCGGAACGAAACAGTCGCCACCAGTAAGAAGTGAGATAGACGGAGGATCCAGAAGGGGGGTCAGAGGTCGTCGTTCCCTTCACACGTCTAACAGCAAACTGCTCTACTGAGATCTGACAAGTAACTCATATACAAATGTGTCTTTTTTTCATTAGTCTTTGATGGGATTAAACAAAAGAAAAGATGGAGCCAAAAATCTGTTTTCATTAACCTGAACTTTGACTTTGAAATCCCCAGAATCAAAGAAACCAGCACACACACACACACACACGGTAATACTGACGTCTCTGTAACTGTCCGTGTGTGTGTGGCTTCATGCGCTTCCGTGTTTCTGGATAGAAAGATGAGAATTGGAGAGACAGACGGGCTTTTCAAGGCTTTTAAACTCACGATAGTCAAAAAACACACAGAATTAGGATATAAATGAGCTGTAACCTTAAGGAAAACTACCTTAAAGAACACTGAACACAACAAACCCGTTCTAATTTTCAGTCTGATATTATCTTTGATCTTTAAACGATAAAGAATGACATTTGTTCTGTTATCTCAGACATTTGTCTTCTAATGCAAACTCCCGTCATATTACCGTCATCAATTTGGATGATAATTACTCAAAGTTTGATCTCAAAGGGTCATTTCACTGCATTTGTTTCCTTTTATTACTAAAAAAACTAACATGGGAATGTGGAATGGAGCTGCCACACGTCAAACCAACAAGCCTCACAACACAGATCTGTCATGTTTTAAATGTCTTATAATTGTCATATAGCTTCTTTTCATTCCTGTATATATCATATTACTTCACATTTATATGTACATTAAATAATAAATGTTTCTTTTTCCCTTTTTTAAACATAGCTTTCCTCCACCTTCATCATTTCCCCACCAAATCTTTGTATATATAAAATAAAAATAAATAGGGAACTAGGATTTAAAAAAATAAAGACATTAAAAGAGGAAATGAAGGGGTGGATATCTGGAGCCGCACCTCCGCCGTGTTTTCTCTTCACACGACCAACATGAACCAGGACTGGGACCATCAGAAGGATTTACATGGCACAAACATACAGAGAAAAGAGAAGGAGGCGCAGCGGGAGGGTGGAGGAGGGCTACAAAGAGTGTGGAGCGCTGCGGTCGGCTTAGTTAGCGTTGGTTGGATCCAAAAGGGGAGCGAAAAAAAAGCCGTTTTAGCCGTTTTACCTGGCGGAAACCAACCAAACCCAACATCCTGGACCGTGTCACACAGCCTCCCACCTGGTTCTGAAGACACTCGTTCGCTCATCCTCACCAGCTGACAGGAAGAAGCAGGGTGGTGGAGGGAGAGAGGAGCAGGAGGAGGAGGAGGGGAAGGAGGAACGGGGGCAAGAGAGCGGCCTTTAGCATGCACAGTCCTGGTGAGGAGGCGCCGGCTGCTCTGTCAGCTGGGGCCCCTGTTTGGCCCCCGTGACGGTGGGATCTCCGGCGTCCAGGCTCTCCGACATCTTTTCGCAGATGATGTCCACCAGGCGCTCGAAGGTCTGCTTCACGTTGATGTTGTCTTTGGCACTGGCCTCGAAGAACTCGAAACCTGGAGGGACGGCCACAGCGTGAGACCCAGAAGGAGCGGTGACGCCGGCCCCTGGCTCAGGACGGGGACTCACCGAGGTGGTCGGCCAGCTGCCGTCCCCTGTCTCCGCTCACCACCCGCTCGTCGTCCATGTCGCACTTGTTCCCCACCAGCAGCACCTGGGCGTTGTCCCAGGAGTAGGTCTTAATCTGGGTGGACCTGGAAGCAGACCTGAGGTGAGCCGTCGGGTGTCCTGCACCCGGCCGTCCTCGCGTCCTGCACCCACCAGTCCTGCACGGCGTTAAAGGACTCCTCGTTGGTGATGTCGTACATGAGGATGAAGCCCATGGCTCCTCGGTAGTACGCCGTGGTGATGGTGCGGTAG
Organism: Tetraodon nigroviridis; assembly: GCA_000180735.1. Lineage (NCBI taxonomy): Eukaryota > Metazoa > Chordata > Actinopteri > Tetraodontiformes > Tetraodontidae > Tetraodon > Tetraodon nigroviridis. Next base: position 475,726 of record CAAE01014609.1, read on the forward strand.
CGCTCCTGACCCGCCGTGTCCTGGAGTCAGAAGGGACAGCAGCATTAGGGGGCTGAAACCAAATTAGCAACGAGATATACAAGAATAACAAAGAGTACAAAGATACACGGGAAAGGTCAGCCACACTGTTTACATTTATGTCATTAATTGCGATAAAATTCAAAATCAACTGGAAAATCACCAGGATTTGAAAAACCCAAACACAAATAGAACGTTGACCCTAATTTAAGACTGAATTTAAGATAGAAACGTGTTCTGATACTATGTCACATGCAGCACGTACCCCCTCCACACAGACACACACACACACACACACACACACACACACACACACACAGGTTTTCTCCTTTAAAGATCTGTGTGCTGGTTAATTAAAGATGTTCCTCCAGCAGAAGGGCGTTTGGTACCCCTGGCAGCGCCACAATCGTAACATTTTCAACAGAATATTACAATATTTTTATTACATCATGATAGTTTTTGTAGAAATAAATCCAATTTCCGCTGACAGGTTAGTAAACCTGCCTGTATGGACAGTATGGACACACACACACACACACACACACACATACGGTGGGTGTATTTGAGGATGAGTAGAATTTTAGGACCATTTTGATGCTAGTTTTATTAGAGAGTGCTGCTGCGAGATGGGGGATGGTGTGTGTGTGGTTGTGTGTGTGTAGTTGTGCGCGTGGGTGTGCTGGGTGGATCTTGTGGATGTGTAGTAGTGGGGGATGGGAACGCTGCGCCCAGTCGTCTGTTTCTCCTGTTGTGATTGGCCGGTTGGGTCTTCCTTACCAAAGGCAAGGCCCTGCAAAAGCTGAGCAACAGAGCACACACACACACTCACGCACACGCACGCACACACACACACGCAGGGCTTTTTGCTGCAGAGCCTGTTTTACTGGCGGAAATAATGTTGTGATCTGTGATTCTGAAGCTGCTCTGCGGCTCTTCCCCCCCGCTCTCCTCCTCTCTGTTCCCGTCTTCCTCCGGGCTCCCTCCCTCCTCACCTCTACCCTCACACACATCACACCTGAGACCTTTTGACCCTTCGTTTTCTTTCACCAGGAGCTCCGCACCTCCCAGCTCTTACCCAGATCTGAAGTTTGATCCTCTTGTCGTTCCTGTAGATGGTCTTCACCTTGAAGTCGATGCCCACCGTACTGACGAAGGCCGGCGTGAAGGAGTCGTCGGCGTAGCGGAAACAAGAAGGACGTTTTGCCCACGCTGCTGTTGCCAATGATGAGGATCTTGAACATGTAATCGAAGTTTTGGTCCGAAGACTCCTTCTGCCCGTAGGTCGCTGTTGCTGAGGCCATCTGTGGGCGAGAGGCACCCGTGTGGGTAAAGCAGGTGTCTACAAGCGTCGGCTGTTCCCGTCTCAGCTCTTCAACCCGCCATCAGACGGCACGGCCGCCGCTGTCCGAGCGCCTGCACCCCCGCGCTAAATTTAGACGTTTATCTCCGACCGGCTGCAGTGCAACACGAGAGGCCTCGCACCACGACGGCGGCCTATTGATTACATCAGAGCTCGCCAACGCTGCAGCCTAAATAATGAACAAGTGCTGACTTGGAGGAAAGACGACCGAGCGGAAAACTGGGGATGACGAAATGGATGCGCACCGAATAAAGTCCAAAAAAGACAAACTCTCCGAGCCGATGTCATGTCCTCTTCTCCGTTGGGGGCCATTGGCGCCAACGTGCCAGAATCGCTCCACGTGCGCCTCGTCCTGCCTCACAAGGCGGTCGTGGCTGCTCAGGTTTGTTGCTGCCTCATCTTCACCCTCACTGGGATCAGTGGAAGGAAAGCGCTAGATGCTAAAGTGAGGCTGTTTTTGTGTGAAAGTTGGGGATTTTGGATAACTGCGCTGCGTTCGAGGGTCTCGGCAGATGGATTCGCTGGTGGAGGCGGCGGATGAAGGACGATGATTCCGGTTAGAGAGCCAAGAAGCCGGGAAAGAGAGACCTGAGGGGGTTTTATTGAAACCAGTGGGGCTGATGTTGGTTCAGTAGACAGAAGTCCCACTGGTGGGGTACCAGGAAAACAAAGGGACAGTGAAAGAGCTGGAAAGGGCTCGTGTTTAAAGCCCCCCAGCTTTGACCAGGTCAAAGATCATAAGGTCGCTAGGTTGCGAGGCCCGACTTGGCCTGGTGGTTCGTTGGACCTCAACCTGTGGAGCTTTTCCAGACTAGTAATCCCTGAAATCTGGCTCCAGGAGTCCTGTTTTATTGTGTGACCTTCGACCTCTCTGAACCGGCCCTCTGAGGACGGTTGACCCCCCCCAGTGTCAGGCGAGTCAGGCCTTTTTCGTCAGGATGAGGTATCTTTTCTTTCTCTCTCTGCAGACCGAATAATTAATCCAAACCTGGTCAAAGATTATCCCAGAAAACCAAACAGGAAACTCGATAAACTTCAGCATTCCGATGGAAAATATCCCTCCCGGTTTGTTCAGGTCACAAAAATATCTGATAAGAGGACAAGGAGTCTATTGACCAGGTTTAGCCCCAAACACACTACAACCAGCTCATCCTTCACCGCCGCCGTTTGACCTCTGACCTCTGACCCCCGACGCCGGCGCGCGTCCCCGCCGTCGCCCTGAACAGAGCTGAAGTATCCGCAGCGATGTCGTACTCTCAGGTTGCCTGAGACGACATTTCCCCCCCACTTTTATCCACCAATCACGTGGCTCCTTTTCGAGGAACACGGGGATGCAGATGAGACGAGGAGGAGAGGCTAAAAATAGCATCTCTTCATTCTTTTTTCTCTCCACGGCATGCAGAGGGGAGAAGAGACTTTTTTCCCTTGATGCTGCAGTCTGCAGGTGAATGGAGGACGTTTTCCACACGAACCGTCTGTTTACGGTTAGAAATCTACCTTTACCGGCCTTCTCCTGCCGTGTGACTTTAATGACAATTTCCCCCAAATATCAGGAGCTTTTATGGAATGGTTGAATTAGGCAAGAATTAAGTTGAAATGAAGATAAAGGCTGACGCGTCACTCAGAGTGGATCCGGCAGGTGAGGCCCGGCACGGCCGTCTCCGCCCGTGGGAGTTTCCCCAGGGAAACCGATGCAGAGGTGTCCAGACCTCCAACGGGGAACTTTCAGGGTGGAAGCGGCGTGAATGACAGGCGTGGATGCACGCGCCCAGGCGCTGAGGCGCTTGAGAGGCGCTCTGGCGTTCTGTACCGTCACCTCTGGTGGCAGCGCTCCAGAGGAAATGCAGCAAATCTCAATTTACACAGAGAAAATGTTCGATTTTATGGGCCGTGCTACTGCTGTGGAGAGACGTTTAGCTAATCATTATGAGTTCTGTTAAATGGTGATTTTTTTTCCCACTTCAGCTCTTAATGAATTTAATTCTTTGATCAATAGGAACATATTAATATATCATAATAGTTTATACTGTCGGTGACAGATTGTTTCAAAATAACAATGACTACAGGAAATGCAACAAAGATTAAATAGGCAGCTGTCAAAATGGTGGTTGCTATGGCCACCGTGGATTTATAACATTGTATTTCCTTGGCAATGACACCTTCTTTTCTTTTTTACCACATAACTACCGCCTTTCCAACCGGACAGGCCCTGATTCAACCCAGATCCAATGATCCAGGAACCACAGGGACCATCCTGCATATCACAGTGGTAAAGGTGCATTCTGCAGCCATGACCATTTTGTGGTTTCTACGATGAAACAGATGTTCTGATACCGTTATCAGGTCTCTTACGCTTAAAAAAGGTTAATACGGCAAATAAAAATAGGCACAGCACCGCGATAATCGCGATCCAGTGTGATACATGCCATTGATGGAGAGAGAAATCCCACCTTTATGGAAAATGCTCCGGCAGCTGTCCACCGCGTCCAGAACCCGCAGAAACGCCACTGGCAAGTTAGACACACGCACAGCGGCACTTCCGGCCAAGACCTTCAAAATGAAAGCTTAAAAAGGTGTCGCCCATAGTGGCGCTTTTTTACCCGAACACGTATTTGAATTGAAACCAAAGTAATGCAAACGCGATAGTTTGCCTAATTTAACCGATATTTTGCGATGAAATATAATGTTATTATTGTCACAACCTCAAATCTATATTTGAAAATCAGTGAGGACAAAGCCGTATAGATCATAGATCATTGCACAGATCAAAATAATCAGTTGCAGAAAACCAGTCAACCAACGGCTGCTGGTATTGAAAAAAAAAAACGCACATTAATTCCCCGCGCGATTAAAACACTTTGTTTTAAAAGACAACGACAAAAATCTGACACTGCGCGTCGACGGTAGTACGTCATTGACATGTGGGCGGGGCTTCTATTTATTGACAGCCTGGCTGACCAATCAGATGTGGAGTTGTAACCACCGCTCTGAAGGGCCCGCCCTAAGAACTGAAACCCGTCGTTCATTATTGATCAGCGCCGCCGGAGATCGGTGTATTCAATTATTGATTAGAGGTCAGCGGTAACCACTGCTGCAATATCCAACCTTTAACGGCAGCACAAACAGTGGGTATTTGTTGCTTGGAGAATAGTCATAATTAGCCTGCAAGTGTGTATTTGATTTCATTTACCCTTAAACAAAACGTGGCTGAATAACAAAAATAAATAATATGTTGCAGGTAAGCTTACTGTTGTTGTAAACAGTATTGGGTAAGCGCAGTCATATATGAACTCCAGATGTTTCAGCCTTAAAAGCAGAGCAGAAATACAGTATATTTAAGGGGTCAACTACATCAGTCAGCAATAAAATAAAAAAATGTTGTCCAAAAAATTAGTGTAATAGCTAAATAATAAAAAGACTACCAGAACTTCCTTACAGAAGCTGATGGACTGCTAAACCTGGATGAATGATAACTTTCACAGACCAGCAGTTTCAGAATGGTAAAGACAAAAGGTAAGGTATCGCAATGGTTTTATGTAAGTGTTTTAATAAATTGTCTTAAAATGCTATCAGTACAGATCCAAATATGTTCAACAAGTGCAGGATATTTTTAGTCTGACGCGCTGCACCATGTTTATGTTACACCAGCAGATGGCAACAACACAACCAAAATATTAAACACTCTTTCTGACGACCTGTGTGTTGGAAACTTATTTAGAAATTCACGGGTTCGTGCTATAATTCCGCAGTTTTATTGAGCAGACATTTTCTCCAAAGCGACGTAAGACAAAAGCAAGAATTTAGTTTTATTTATCAAGCTTTGACCAGCTTGTATGATTATTTAAACTAATTCAAGTACAAAACACACGAGGCAGTTGTTTATTTATGAAAGATGCAATTTTTGACTGATAAAAAGTAATATAAAGTCGTAAATAAGAGTTTTTGTTATACATCCTTCGATACAGTAGATGGCGTCATGCACATGATGAAACTTGAAGAAAAAAGAAGAAGAAGAAAATCAGGAAGTAGGTAAGCGGTTTGACACGCGAAATCTATTTTCCCCTTAAATTAAAAAAATGATGTTTACATCGGTGAGCTAGGCGTTACATTTGTTTCGCCTAAAATAGTTATTTCCTCAAAAATATAAAAAAACTCTAGGTAATGCCGGATGTGAACTTAGTTCGCCAGCGGAAGTAAATGTCTCGCGGTTAGTGGAAGATGACCGCAGGCCCCTGCACGTGAAACTCTGGACTTAAACCTTCACTGATGTAACATTTCAACATAACATGACATTTATGTTGTGAAACACCGGTAAGTTGTTGTGTCGGTTAATAGACTGGCTAACAAACATACCACTCTTGCTGTCTATGAAGGGTTTTGCAGGTGGTGATGGTTTTCAGGGGGAAAAGGTGTTGTTTTTACCTTAAGGGTGGAGTTTAGTTGTTTAATATAATTTGTTGGGGGTGTGGCAATCTGTCGACAACAGTCCGAAGGTAATTGCTGAAAACTCAGAGTACTGTCGACAGTAGAGCCCCATTCAGTAGAAACGTTTGCTGTTCTGTGCGTGTCTTTTTGTCCCGCAGCCCGGGTGCCATGCTTCCCCAGGCCAGCAAAGAGCTCCTGGCCCGGATGCGGTTCTTCTGGAAGCCGCTGTTCCAGGGCCGGTACCTGCTGCTGACCAACACGGTGACCTGCGGAGGCATGCTGGCTCTGGGGGACTGCGTGCAGCAAACCTGGGAGATCTACAAGGATCCGAGCAAAGTCCGGAGCTGGAAACGGACAGGTGAGAGGGAAAGGTTTCTCCAATTACTGTTTCCAGGGAGTAACTGCTACCAAATGGCTAGGTTTGTGTTTGTCATTTCCCTAAATGTGCTGAAAAATATAAAGTTTGGTGCGTGGACAAGAGGCGCAGTCCCCCGGTTATCCAGGAGGTGGCGCTAAGCCCAACTTGTGTAATTCTGCCACCGAGGCTGCAGCTGTTGGCTTTTTCTTGTCTTGAGGTGATTTTACTGGGCGGAACCTCTGTATGTAAACGCAAATATTTGGTTTATGGTAGAAAGAAATTTGTTTAAAGTGCTGGAAAGCAACACAAGCCGCCTTTGAAATGAGTAAGTGTCATTTGAAAAAAAGTCAGTGAAACACAAAATAAACCAAATCTGATGTTTACTGTCAAACAGCCTTTTATGTAGAAAAAGACGTGATCAAGAGTGTGATGCTGGCACCGCCCTGAAGGGGGGCGCCGGGGAGCAGGGCCAAAGGGAGAGCCGGGTTTAAGCATTAATGCTGATTTCTCTTCGGTCCCTGCAGGTTGCATGTTTGCTGTGGGTACGGCCCTGGGGCCCTGTATGCACTACTGGTACCAGTGGTTGGACCGACTCTACCCCGGCCGAGCCATGAAAACCGTGACCAAGAAGGTTCTGATTGACCAGCTGATCGGATCTCCCACCATCTGGTTTGGGTTTTTTATAGGTGAGGCTGTTGGTCCTCCCTCCTCTCTCCCTCTCTTTCTGTACACACATCTGTGTGTTGGCACAGTGTCGCAATCGCACACGCTCTTTTTCACACCCATTAAACCGACGCAGACAAAGGTCACGTGTTAGGAGGCGGCTGGGGTGAGACGGAAGGCGGGCGCGTGGAGTTCAGAGGTCACCTGAGGCCTTCCGTTTGTGTGTTTCCACCTCGTCCTCTGACCTTGGTGTTTGTCTATCGCAGGCATGTCCGTCACCGAGGGCCACACCGTTTCCGAAGGTTTGGAGGAGTTTAAAGAGAAGTTCTGGGAGTTTTACAAGGCAAGTCCTCAGTCTTGCGCAGTCCAGCGCAGGCTGGTTTTTATTCACGCTGCCCCTCGTTGATGATATAAAACACAGGGAAGGGTTCATCCTCCAGCCCTGTGTGCTTTAAGGTTGATGCTGAGCGCACACGCACTTCACATCAGTGCATCTGTGGGTTTTTCAGCTTTGTAAACTGTGTCTGCAGGCTGACTGGTGTGTTTGGCCTCCAGCTCAGATCATCAACTTCTACTTCCTCCCTCCCAAATTTCGTGTCATTTACATGAACTTTGTCACTTTGGGCTGGGATGTCTACATATCCTACCTCAAACACAGGGTGAGTTTGCCATCCCGAGCCTGTGTGTGTGTACGTTTTCCTCAGATGTGGAACAGATAAACCGCGTGATGCTGGTGTGTTTTACAGGAAAAAGACCCGACCGCAGCAGCCGTGCCACCATCCTGAGGAGGAGCCTCTGACGGTTGTTGGAGCAAAATGAACATTTAGTGATCTTACTATTTAATTTTAGGTTCCAACCTCCACCAGCGCTCAAACTTTAGAGACTTTTTTTTTAAATTATTATTCCGAATTGCCTTCCATCTGTAAGCCTTCGTACCACCAGGGGCATGTTGCACTGTGGGTTGAGCGTTTCATGGCTGTCTCTGCCGGTGCTCAGGGAGGTGGAGCGCCAGCCTGAAATCAAGCCCAACCTCCAGCCAGACGTCTGGTTTGAAAGGTGAAGCTGCACATCTGCAGAGGAGGACATCGGTCTGTCCTGCGTTTACGAACGGGGTGCAGTTGATAATAGTGTTGATTTTGACACAGGGATCATCTGGTGATGGTCCTCGGGCTCAATCCTTAATCTGGGCAACTTTAATGACAGAATTCCTAGAAGACGCTGCACCCACGTGTTGGCTTTTTTTACCTGAGAGATTCTTTGTTGCGAAACAACTTTTCTACAAAGTTATGATTTTAAAAAGCCCTGATTCTGACCTGCCCTTCATTCATATTATACTGTTTAAAGGAAAAAAAAAGCCTGATTTTATCTGTTTAATAAATCATATTTATTATATTTGTACGGTATCTGAGCCATCACTTGAGTGTTGTCAGAGCTGGAGCTTCGTTCTTTTTAAATCATTTGCTAACTTTACATTTGATGATGTAAATGTGATGATTTACAGCTGCTGATTCATACATATATTTAAAACATCAGTATAAATATGAACAGATGTTATCTGAGTGCTGCATGCAGATGTAACCTAGAAAGATAAAATCTGATTTGTTGGATTTTAGTACAGAAAAAAAGTAAGATGCCAAATTATAATAAAATGACAGGAATTCTCTGTTTCTCTGTTTCCTTGTGTTTGATACTGTCCGTAAAGGCAAATATATGTAGTCTTTAGGGATGCTAAAGGACACCAGAGAGTTCTGGATTGACCCTTTTCACCAGTTTTGGGGGCGTTATGAGTGTGTACGAGGAAACCTGTCAAATATGTCTAAAATGGCGGAAAGGCTCAGACAAAAGCAGAAGAAAAACATTTTTGTTGTGCTCATGTCAATCAAATGTCCCTGCAGAGTTAAAAGCAGTCAAAGACTCCAAGTTGGTGTGTGTTAAAACCTCAGACTTGTGGCTTTATTGGATTTATTTTGTCATGTAATGGAAATGTGGGCAAGACATTTACATTTGAAGAAGAGCGTCAGGAAGTGGTTCCAGATTAAGATTTATCGTGCCCATAAACAGGTCATGTGACCAGGAAACCACTCTGCCTCATTTTAGACCGATAACATCCGGGAAATTACCTTTCAGCTCAGGAGTTTTAATTGCGGGCTAAGAAAACAAAGCTTTTCTCACGTCAGTAATAGTGTTTGTTTGTTTGTTGGTGCCTACGGTGGTGTTGTCCTGTTTACCTGCTTGTGTTTGAGGTGTATTCGTCCATGTCCCTCATTGGACGGCTCAGGGAGCGTGGAGCTTATGAAGGCCCCGTGGCTGCTAGGTCTTTGCAGGGGCCACGTGTGGGAGGAACGAGGCCGGTTTTTACCTCCCGCTGAGAGGTAGCAGCTCCTCTTCCCCAGATGGCAGCTCGGGCGGTGCAGGCCAGTAAGGAGCTCCTGGCCCGGCTGCCCTCGTGGCGCCTGCTGTTCCAGGGCCGGTGCCTGGTGGTCACCAACACCTTGGGCGGAGGCGTCCTGATGGCGGTGGGGGACAGCCTGCAGCAGACCCGGGAGATGCGCATGGAGGCGGGGAGGGTCCGAGACTGGAGGAGGACAGGTGAGAGAGGGGAAGGGCAGGAAAGGGTGACCTCTGCGAACGTCTGGCGGCCTCTCGTACCTTTGGACTTTGGGTTTTCTGTCCAAACTGTGACGTATTTCCCTGTTTGAGCCGTGTGTTGGGCCTCCTTCAAGGCGCCATGTTCATGGTGGGCTGCTCCATGGGTCTGATCGAGCACTACTGGTACTGCTGGCTGGACAGGCTGTATACTGGGAGGACTATGGCCACCGTGATGAAGAAGGTTGTGGTGGATCAGCTGATTTGCGCGCCGGGCATCGGCCTGTGGTATTTCATGGGTGAGAAGGAGTCTGGCGGCGGCTCCGAGGAGACGTCCGGGCGTCGCTGACGCTCCTCCCTGTTTGCTGCAGGTATGGCGCTCACGGAAGGACGCAGCGCGAAGGACGGGTGTGTGGAGTTCAAGGAGAAGTTTGTGGAGTACACCATGGCAAGTATCCCTGGGGTTTGTTGAAGAGGGAAGGCCATCAGGAGCGCCTCCCTTTGAGATCTTTGGTGTTTGTTTGCTGCAGTCGGAGCCGACATCCGTCCTCTGCAAACAGCTGCTTTTATGACTGTTAACTGTCCAAACTCCGGCCTCACCCGCAGGTGAACTTGTGCGTGTGGCCTCTCGCACAAACCATCAACTTCTATTACCTCTCCCCCAAGTTCTGCGTCATGTACATCAACGTGGTCAGCCTGGGGTGGAACACCTACCTGTCCTACCTGAAACACCGAGTAAGACAACGAGCCCCTCTCTGCAGCATCAGCGCGCACGTGACTCACGTTGTTGGTGTATTTCGATTGTGATGACATGATGCCAACGTGTGTGATGGTCTCCCTGACAGGACAACAGCCGCCCCCACCCAGGAAGTACCCCATGAAGGTTCGCCTGTCTAACCTGTGACAGAGAAAGCTGTCAGCCATGTTGGAACGCCATGTGTCTGCAGTAGCCCCGAACAAACAAACAAACAAACAAACAAACATGTGTTTTTCTTACTGTGGTCACTGGAAGCACGGAGCACTTAGGCTTTCCCACTGCACACGATTTTCCAGGCCCTGAAAATGACATTCAGCTGGTGAAAGTACAAGAAAAAAGCCCTTTGTGCTGCTCAAAGTGGCCCCAAAAAGACTGAAAGTTCTATGTTATGTTGCAGCACTTCTGTCAGACCAGGATGCAGCAGAGAGCTGGAGCGTTTCAGCGTTGGTGCTGAAAGCGTCGCATGTCTCCTCCCCCATCAACGTGACGGCTGCTGGAGCTGCGGGAGGGATTTTTTAGCGATATTTTACTTTGTCTCGGGTATGATAGTCTAAGATTGAGCGTGGGAGAGCTGTGACCTGCCCAGGGTTATTCTGGGATGGATCCAGCAGCCCCGTGGTCCAGATCAGAAGTACCTGAAGTCTTTAAATCAATTAAACAACCAATTGGATTCATCCAGTTTCATCAATAAAGACATGTAACACACGTAAGGGCCCAGAACAGAGCCCATTAAAAACTTGGCGGCATCATCAATTCAAATCAGTTCACGTGAAGTCTAACTTGTGAATAAACAGTGATGAAAGCAAAAATGGATTTATTGGAGAGTCTTTTTAAACTTGAAACGTGTGTTTTTGATTCAAAAATGTGACAAATGAAGAGCTGTTAGGAAGAAAAAAGGCATTGAAACCATAAAAGGCAAAAGGAAGTTTATACAATAACATAATTGTTTATTTCTAGCAAAATTACACAAATCATTTGTGTAACTTGTAAATTAAGGTAAGATAAATAACCAAAAACAAGAGTCCCGGAAGAGAGGAGAACCACAGTGTGACGAAACAGAGCTACAGAGGCTTCCCAGCAGTTTCAGGGAGTTTCAGGGAGTTTCAGGTAGATTCAGGCAGTTTCAGGTAGATTCAGGGAGTCAGGTCCCGGCTGAAAACAGACGGATTCTGGACCAGAACCGCGCTGACACCAACCACCACTTCCTGTTCCTGTTCCGTCTGTGATCAGAGGTACGTTGGGATCTGCAGGTGAGTTTAGCAGCCAGTCCGAGCTCAGGTGATCTGAGTTAAAAGCTGGTGATCAGCTGATGCAGCCTCGTCTCCTTCACTCCTCACCTTTGATGCTCTCTCTCTCTCTCTCTCTCTCTCTCTCTCTCTCTGCTCTCATAGTTGTTATAGCTGAACCGAGGTCGAACACAAAGCTGAATTTTTCTGAACTTTAGTGTAAATTCTGACACCACACAAGCAGGAACACAGAAATATGAGTGCGCCTGTCAGCTGGGACCAAATCCAGACCTCTGAGCAAACAGAGCTTCAGCTCTCCGAAGGGTTTGAGTGCCCCAGCCCTTCGCGTGGAGCACTCCTCTTCAGCGTCCCTACATCCTGCTGATAAGGATGTAGTCTGTTTGAAAGTCATTTTCAGTGTCTGCCGCTTCCCTCTCTCTCAACATGCCTGCAGCAGCGATGCAGCTCACTCTCCTGGTGTTTGCAGTAGCACTTTGCCCAGGTTAGTCAATATTTTAGTCACCTTTTACTGAAACTGACGCTTAAGTTGTTGCCAAACCTGCCTGAAAATACAGTGTGTCTAAAAGCTACGCGGTTAGATGGAAATGCAAATATGTGCAGCTAATAAACCGACCAATAAACCTCAGGGCTTTGGTTCTTCATCCAGTCCATCCCGCAGCCGCTAACTTTGGGATGTTCTCCTGTCTTAACAAAAGAGGAATGACAGAAGAAGTTAATGTAATATGCTGTTTGTAACACTTTTAAAACACCTTCGATGTATTGTAGAGAAAAAAGAGCTACAACCAATGATCATCGTAATGGAACTGTGAAATTTACCACTCCGTACCTTTACTCAACGCCCTATATTATTATTAATAGATTTGTAATGATAAAATTTGTCAGAACTTAATGCTAATAACCTCCTTTTAACACCCCGACATTCTTCATAAGCTAGTAATAAAAATGTTGTAACAATTTGTAAAGGAATGTAGTGTTGGCTAAAACTAACCTTTGTTAATATGAATATCTTTAGCAGTATAAGATGAGACAATATGGAATTCTTTGACATCGTCAGTGTGTTTGTATTATTTTGATTTTTCCACTTACGCACGAACGCTCGCTCACGTCTCTGGTAAAGAAAGCTAATAAAAATCGGAGAGTTCTGTCAGGATGTGAACTGGGGCAAATATTTAATCAGTGGAAGGCAACCAGAGGTACGCCTGCAGTCTGCACCTTGCACAAACACGTCTGTGCACACAGACGTGCACGCTCCCAAATGTCTTGTTACACACTCCGGACGATTCCTCTCCCTCAACCTTAAACAGGCCACACCTGTGATCAGCTTCATTAGTCACTCTTTGCTTGATGTTGCTATGGAGATCCCACTTATCACACTATGTTTGTCGCACATTCGCACAAGATTCCAGAACTTCAGCGGCAGAGACACGTTCCCAGAAAACACAGACTCCTGATTTGCTCGGGTTTGGGAAGAAAAAGACCTGTCTGTCCTATAGTTGTCAGACCGTCTGCTTCTGGGGGCAGGTTATTTACCCTGGCGTGGCTGCGGGGCCCCGGGCTCCTGAAGAACGCTGTTTGATTTACAGCACTAAAATTTACCTGAAACAGCAGCAACAAGAGCAACGAGCAACACTTGTTATTCCAACAGGTTTCAAGGGAGAACAAATATTTGAAGATCCCCTCCAGATGTGTTTAATGAGTCTTTAATTTTGTTAAGAACCTTTAACCAGGTTTACTCCTTCCTCATTAGGACAACTGATTATTTAAACTCGACTGTTTGGACTAGATTAATCAGGACGACTACTGAGGTTTCTGAATCTGGTATAATCTTTTCCTAAGTTGGGTCCATTTGTTTGTTGTTCTCTCCTTTCTTTTGCGGTCCCTTCCTTGTAAATCTATCAGGTGCTGAACAGGCCACCACTGTGATGTCCACAAATCATGCCAGCTCATCCAGCGGGACATCCATCCAGACACCAGCGCAGACGCAGAATACCACTGCCGTGGCCCCCGACAGCGTCTCAATCACCCCAACAACCCTACCAACCAGACCAACACAAACCGACAACCGGACGGAGGCGACATCCCCCAGCCCTGCTGCTCCGAACACCACAGCCACCTTCACACCCAAACAAACAGTTTCCCCCGGACCTTCCGTCCAGGCAACCACGAAAGTCACCAGAATGGCCACCGCTGAGGGAACAAGCGCAGGTCAGACTCCCACAGTCACGTCATTATATCCATTATATGGCCGTTTTTTTTTTTTTTAGCTCTAATTTTATATTTTCGTCTGACTTGCAGGTCTTTCACATGGCCTAGAAAGCGGTGACCTGGCAGAAAACCCAGGCCTTGTGGCAGTCATTTGCATCTTCTGTATCATCTTTGTGCTGGTGCTGGTGGTTGCTCTTTTCAAATGCACCAAATCACCCAGATCCCGCTTTGAGAGGCTGGACGATGTGCCTATGGTGAGTCCATCACACAGCTCTGCTCTCAGGACACGCGTCACCACGCTGATACTGTCGGTTCTTAAAATATATCAGCAACAACTAATGAATTTGCCATAAATGTTTGCATTAATATTTCATCCCAACACATTTAATCCAGTAGCAACTCCAGTTATACCTACAGAAGTTTACAGAAAACTAAGTGTGTTGTCTTTGGTGATGCAGTGTGTTCCCAGCAGGGGGCGCCAGTGGACGTACTTCCGCCTAGAACACACAGCTTTTATGGCTGCTGGGTGTCAGTCTGGCCTTTTTCTCTCACAGCGGTTGGTCAGGGAAAATATGAAGCAGTGCAGAGTTCTTGGGGAAAATAACCAACTGGGTTTGCCGCTTGTCCCCGTTATTCACGTAGCTTTGCTCTGACGCTGCCGTTGGAGAGCAGAGGAAACCACAACACGGGTTTGGAGGTTGTCTCAGCAGAAAAATGCAAACCCAGGCAAGATTTCAGACAAATTGGGTTCAGGCTTCAAGATAAAGATGTGTGGTTCCCAGTACCAGCATGGACAAAACGCATGTCATCATTTTGAAAACATTGTTGTGTTGTAGAGAGAAAAAAAGGAAGAAAAATGACTTTTTCTGTTCTCTTCATCCTTGCAGGGACAAGTGAGTGAATCTTCTCCATTTGCCCAAAAATTAAAATGACCCAGAAGATGGATCTTCCGAGGCGCCTCCAGTTTTATGCTCTTGTCTGACAAATGCTCTTATTTCTTCTCTCGACCCCGTTCTGCGTTTGTCTGAAGCTTAGTCAAATTGCAAAAGGGTAAAGTTGTAATATTGCTTTGCTTGCCGATGTATGCACTCAAATAAGTACTTAGAAGTTGCCCTTTACTGCACTTTTACATCTAAAAAGGACAAATTTTATGTTTGTACAGTCATTCGAACTTTTGTGTCTTGCAAAATTGGACAGAAAAAATTATGTTTTTACTGCACAGAAGTCTGTTGGCTTGTGTCAATTGTCACACACACACACACACACACACAGGGATGATACACACAGGGATGATTAAAAAAGGTAATAGATACTCTTCTTTTTCTGTGTCAGGAGATATCTTAGTAGTGAATCTAGTGTTGGTGAAGGTGATAACAGTGTCTGTCTGGAAGTGCACTATATTTACGTTTTTGTGGACATCCCGACCAGCCAAAGTGCTTTAAACTTTGGTCTGTGTTCACCACTGTTATTTTAGCCAGGATCGCTGGGCTGTTTAAAACAAAAACACAGCAGTAAAAAAGCAACATGTGCAATACTCAGGAGCAACTGGATCCTTTAGTCTCAGCATCAACTGAACTATGTACAAAACACACAAAAAGACGTGTCTGTAAAAGTGGGCAAACGTGGTATTATCACATTTAATTTGTGTCAAGATTGTGTTCAAAATAAAATAAACCTATCCATAATGCATCATTGTTTATTTTAGTATATGCTATGATTTTAATTTAAAATTTATTTAATTTAATTTAAAAATGATCTGTCAAAGTCCTGTGACGACGGTTGCCATGGTTACCGTAGCCGTGTAAGACCGTTTACGTGCGGGAGTTGCACTTCCTATCACGTGGGCCGCTGTGACGTCACGGTGACGTCGCCAGCAGCGCCGCCGCGTGCGCAAGAGTTTGAAGTGTGCCAAACCCGCGGTAATAAACATGCACAACTATGATGACCGCGGCAACTTTTGCTGACGGGGCCCCGGAGCGGCTTTCAGCGCTGCTCTCAGCCCGGGGCGGAAGACCCGGAGCCCGGGAGAAGGTCGGAGCCCGCCGGTGAGTCCCAACTTGGCCGCAGCTCTCGGAAAGTTTGGTACCCGACAACCGCTGAAGCCTCCAGCAGGTCCAACATCATCGCCACAGGCGGAAAGCTAAAGAAAACCCCAAAACAATCGAAATCAATAGATTTGAGCCACTCTATCTCGTTCGACGCGTTATCTGATTGATGTGTGTGCAACTTAAACTTTTATCGCAGCGTTTTTCCTCACACACACGCAGCTGCAGGGATGCAGTCGCCTCCATTACTGATGTGTGTTTTCCAGAATGTGTGTGTGTGTGTGTGTGTGTGTGTGTATGGTTCATTTATCTCCTTCCTTCCCCCATATCTGCTTCCTTCACTTTGACTATCCCCCTCTACACCCACGCGCGTTCACGCACACACGCAGACTCGCTTTCCTTTCTCCCTGTTGTTATATTGTCATGAAACAGGAAAATCTTTGTTCTAAAATACGCCGAAACTATTTGTCATCTTATTGTTTCTTTCATTCCTGTTTTCGGGCCACTGTCAGCTGAGCAGATTTCTGTCTGGTCATTATTGAACTAGTTTCCTCTCTTTTAAGTTAACAGCGTCATCAAATGATCCTTGACCAAAGTTGCTCATGTCAGCCATTCACGTTTGCCTATTTAAAATGTGGTGATTTCCCCCAGGTCTAAAAACCATAACAAATGAATTGATTTTACGTCTTTGAATCCTTCCAAACCGAACAGATTGATCGTCCCGGTAGTTTTGCTCATGTGGGAACAGAGTTCTCCAGCCTCTTACCACGGTGCTTATCTGGGGTTCAGGCTCTGGTTTTCTGCCTCTGCAGAGCACCTAGAGACAAGTTTTAATTGTAAAAGTTTGTTAAGTAAATCCAACTAAAGCGGAGTCTGCTGCAGTCCCCGCGCCGGCCGCGGGGCGGCGCGGGGCCGCGGGGGCCCCCAGCTGCCCTTATCATCTGTCACCATCTGAAGCTGTTTGTTCCGCAAACATTGCAGTGGTTGAATCTGCTTATGTCTGTCCTGCATGACTCATTTTTTTCTTTTCCTGCAAAGTGTTTGTCAGAAGGGCCTGGCGAGAAGGTGCAGCTGTCAAAATGCCCACAAAAAAAGGCATTCTGATGGACATGTTTCACATTTCCCCTGTAGGCCGGGAGCCAAAAGCTCCCTGTCAGGGAAAACAAGTTTAAACAGGCTAACGCATATGTTTCGCTGCTCGAATCCATACCCACACAAAGTCTTTTGGATCTTTAAAAACCTTTGTGTGACGCTTTGCTTTAGCAGAAAGTAAGTCAATGTTAAATAACTTGTTTTGTTTTACACGCACGTGTTTTTGTGGGTATTTTATCAAACCTTTCAGGGATGAACCTTCAGAAATGCAGCATGTTTGTAGCTTCTTTTAAGAAGGTTCATAAAAATAGTATTCTCTCTGTGTGGTGACATTTAAGAGGTCCTATCTCAGAAGAAAGTTCTTCACTGTGATGCATTTGCGCATAAAAACACACACCTACAGATGAAGGTAGGCTATCTCCACACGTTCTCCGCTGTGGACAGTAGTTTTGTGTTCTGAGTCACATTTTCCCTGCAGGAGAGTCTTGTTCCTCAGCGACACTCTGCTGCAGTCTCTAAAGTTATCAGCTTAAATTTTAACAAGCGTGTCTGTGTCGTGCGTCATTGCCGTGACAAGGATCACAAGACACCTCAGGAGTTCACATTAGCATGGTTAATTATTATTGCCTCTGCCGTGCCACCGGCCCTGCACCCTCCAGGCGCGCTCGCTCAGCAGACACGGCGGGTCGGGCCCCCAACGGTGGAGGTAGAAGTCGAAGAATTGCAGCTCTTGATAGATGCAGTAATGTGGGGAGTCATTAGCGCTCAAGAGCTGTACAGTTTAGATAGAGTGTCCGTGGCTGTTCCAGAAGAGCCATTTGTTACTATGGTTCCCAGGTGGATCAAGGATCTCTCCATCTCAGCGTGTCATTACTTCACCCGGGGAAAGAAGAAGAAAAAAAAGCAACAAACCAAAAACGTCTTTTCAGGGTCAGAAACGAAGCCGGGAGCCGATTTTGTCTCTGCCATCGGCAGAAGATAATGAAACGGATGAAAATAAAAGCAATCCAGCAAGTAGTCTCAGGTATGAGTCACACGGCCTCGTTATAAATAGTGGCTATTTTTTGTCTTTCGAGGCTACGTGTTCCTTTTAGGCTCGTTTTATTCTTTGGGAGACGTGCGAGGCTCCTGTGGCCGTCCAGAGCTGTTTCTTTTTTTACAGCTGGAACATTTCTGGATCATCTCAGGAAACTGATTCCATTATCTCGACAGAAACCGAAGCCGAACCTAAACTTGTAATTGGGTTTTTATTTTGTTAACGCTCTAAACGTGGTAAATGTGATGTTGCTTGTTCTGCAAGTTCTGGAAAAAAGAAATAAAGAGGTTTGTGTGAAGCACCCACACACCCACCTGCCCACTGCTGGGCTGTAATTAGCCTTTTTCTGCCCTGAATCCCCTGAGATCTGCCCCCTTCCCCTGCCTGAGGCTGTTGGGGTTGGGGTCACTGCCTTCACACTGCCAGAGGGGACGTTCACCTCGTCCTGGTTTATTTATCCAGGCATCCGCTAATTAGTTCACAATTACCGTGGACGGCAACAGAATTCAGCAAACAGCTGTTAAAGGGAGTCAGAGGAAGAAAGTCAGTGGATTCCAACAGCCAGTGCTGATCGTTCTTTTTTCCTCTGGTGCCTAAACCCAATCTGGTGTTTTGTGGGTGGGTTTCCATTAGGACAGAGGAAACGCCTTGAATGTGCCTCCAGCCTGAACAGCAGGGCCTGTTTACTGTCGGCTGCATCGCCAGCACAGACTGCCTTTCAGAGCAGGGAGCAGCAGATCAACTAGATCAACCAGTTTTTACATAAATCATTTAAAATAGATGTGTTAGAATGCTTTTAAGGCTGTGATCTGCTTTGAACGATGGTGCAGAGATAAGGAGGCGGCGGTGCAGTACCCCGTATGTCCAGTAGGACGAAACAGCGTCACCTTCTGTCCATTTTTGTGCCTTAAAACTGAAATATTGGGCTCAGATTTCATCTTTCAGCTGTTTTGCATTCCGATGTGTAGTGCTGTGAGATTGCCAAGCCTGTTTAAGACAGGTTGGCGACCTGGCGTGTTAAGCGAAACAGTTAAAGACAAATGGCAGCAAAGGATAAACGACACAGGGGCAGTTAGCGGCATCAGCGGAGCTGCAACAGTGGAATTACGTGACAACAGTAATTGGTTCCAGTTTACAAACCAATAATCACATTTTTGAGCGAGCTCACGCGATGCTGCTGTTTTTCTAGTTGCAATAAATAACCAACAAAAAATGTTCTGAGCCCTGAAGAATAATAACTGGTTAGTCTGCTGCCTTTTTTTGTTTAATAGACAAATATTGTGACTGACAGGAGTTAAAGTAGTAGTAGTAGAGTTAAAGTAAAGTGCGGGATGCCAACAGTTTGTGTGGTTGGCGTGAACCGGCCTTTTATTGTGAAGGAACAGAAAGAAAGCAGTAGCATAGAATAAATGGTGTGTTTTCCTCTGACTGAGGGCATAAATCAGACATTCCACGTGTCGCATCCCCTCGGGCCACCCTGGGGTTTAAACTGACAGAAACAAAGACAAATCCGGGGGACAGGGTTATAATGGTGATAGCTGTGACACTGCACACACATTTCAGATGTGACTGGTGTGTCACACACACACACACGACAACACTCAGCGGTCATCAGTTTTGTTGCACAACGCTGCGTGCTGGCAGGCGCGTAACTCTTCTTCTCTGGCTGCTGATAACGCCGTCAGTCACGCTTTGTTCAGCTGTTCTTCGGGCATCTCGGGCGTGGCGGCGTGACCACGTCTGCCTCCTAATCTGACGCTGCTGTTGAGTAATAAACTCTGCTTCCCTCATAAACTTTTCTTTGGCTCGGCTTCTTCGAGGAACGACGTCATTTTCCTTATCAAAAGTGTGTCTGAGTGCTTTATGAGGTCCCTTATTGCCTCTGTGGGAGCTGGAGGACGGCCTTTTAGCTCAGATTAGCCCTAAAAATGAGTCCGTCTTTAGATGAGACTCCTCACCAATGTTTTATTTAGCAGCCCTTCACACTCTCTGCCCATTTCTTTTCATCTCTCCTTCGTGTGCGTCTGTTGTGTAATTAATCTCCAGCATGGAATATTTTCTGTCCTCCTGATTCATCGATTAAGACCAAAAAAATTGGATGTTTTCAGAGGAACAAGATGTGTTTTAAAAACTACTTCTGTTCCCTCTTTGTTTCAGAGCTGCTGTCTGACTGCTACAACTGCTTCAATGTCTTGGCTTGAGGTAAACACACACACACACACACACACGTCCTAACCTTTACTGTACATGTTACACAGGGCAGACGGAAGCCCAGTGGATTATGTAAAAGTAGTAAAAACTGTTGTTGTGAATCAGATCAGTAGTTTGTATCATTTGTGTGATTCCAACACTAAATGTGGGTGATACAAACACACCAGATTACAAACAGGTCTTCATTTGTAGCAGTCGACACTAAGCAGAATTATTCCAACCATCTGTGTTCATCAAGGAAAATAATTACCAGAGGATCTGTTAGCGACAAAACGACAAAGAGGCGTTAATCAGCTGCTGTTGAGAGCAATCTCTGCATTCACAGCAGATGATCAAGTGATTTACAAAAATAGGCCAGAGCAGGATCCTTCTGACTGATTCAGCTGTGTTTTCACGTCAGGCTCCGACTCCTCCACCAGCCTGGGAACAGGTCAATTCTAACGCGCCAATCCTGACATGAAAACAGCTTTTTTTTTTAGATTTGGTAGAGCTTAAGGGTCAATTTTTTACTGTATCATTTTCCATCCACATTATCGCCCTCACAGAAATTGTGGCAAACACCATTAAGGTCTGATTAGATGTTATTAAGGAAGTACATCTTCTATTGGATGGCTGTAATCAGAGTAGCATCCCTGGAGGTCGGCAGGTCCAGTTTGCTTTCCCATCTGAGGTCGGGCATGATTATTGATTTTTAGAGAATGATGGTGCCCCTGCCGTGACCCCGGCTGTGACCACGTGATATCAAATACCTCCACTCAAAAGCAACTTGTGCGTCATTTTGGTCGCCTGAAGAGGTGACGCTGCCCAGAAGATGTGTAGGCCACGCCCAGCCGCACTCCTCTCTTGGTACTGCTCTAAATTCGCTTTCCCACACCAAAAATAAGGCGGCTGTGCGGCTGAAGAAGAGCGCCTAAGAATGGATGTTAGAATTATCCCCATTTGAAGCGAACTGCTTCTGAGCAAAGTGCTTCAATGACTGAGATCATTTTCTACTTCTGTCCACGGTTTTAATCCCAGTATGAATTTTTGATAGTTTTATTCATCTGTTCACACTGATTTGTTTCAATAATAAAAGTTTAATGTAATAAATTAATAAAACATTCTTATTCAGGTTCTTAGCTGTGCTAATAACACTCAAAAATAACTAGAAAATGTTATAAAAATATGAGCTTTTACTGATTCACCAGGAACCCCTGCGGTCAGGTGTATTTCACCCGTTTATTACCTAAAAGTAAAATAGCCCGTGTTGTGGCCCTAATCCCTCACTTGAAGTCTGTAGTTTGACTCCCGCTGTGCCCGGGCTCACCGAGCGAGTCGCAGGCATGGATGCGGCTGGTTAATGAGTAAAGGCGGTGAGGATGAGCCCCGTCATGGAGCCAGAGCACCTGCTGTCCCTTCTGATGGCACATGCAGAGGCCTCACCGGCTCCCGCGCATTCTCGCTGCCCATGAGCAACGCAGGCAGGGGGTCAGCCAGGCGAGAACACCGCCGGCACCGCTGCCGAGCCGGTCGGCCCGTCCTGTAAATGAGGTTATATTAGGCTGCTGTCAGGTGAAAGCAAATGTCAGCACCAAAGAAAATATAATATCAAAGTGGGAACTTGGAAAACTAGGGAAGTTTGTCTTTTTTTTTCCCCCCACGTATGAAAGGTTTTACGTTAAAAGGTTATTTTAGGTTTTAGTTTTAACTCCCACTATCTGAAAAGCACTTTAGTGACATTCAAAATGAAGTCAGTTTTGAATTGATGGCGTGTAAACAACATTAGTGTTTGGGAGGTGTTGTGTTACCACTGATGTTGACTGTGCTGGCAGAACAATCGTTGGTTATTGGATTATCTAAGACGTGTTGTGAAATACGATGTGAAAAAATTAAATCGCTCTCGTATGTTGCAGCACTGGGGCTGCACAAATTAAACCAGGTTACATTCTTTACCGTCCAACCGGGAAAATAACAGATGAAATAGGATCCACAACTGTTTGGGTGGAGGTGAAGGACCTTTCCTGATTTGATGTTCGTCACGCCTGCATCTGTGTTGTCTCATGCAGAGCAGAACAGAGCTGGAGTGATTAAAAATAAACTAAAATCAGCGATCATGAGGGTAGTTCTCCATCCCTTCTGCCTGTGTGCCTCTCCTCCATGTCCTCCAGTTTCCTTTCACGGTCCAAAAACACACTCATTAGGTTGACTGCTGACTCCTAACTGCCTCTAGGTGTGAACACTGTGTGCCTTACACACACGGTGTGATTAACACACACATCCGTTGTAATCAGAAGTTGTCATCAAGCAACCATGGGACACTTACGATGAATAATTCATCTTTGAACACCTATTGTTGTCAAGAAAAGGGAATTTACGCTTAATATACAGTATATATATATATATATATTTTTTTTTTTTTTTGCAAAATTCTGTTTTTTCACATGCTCACATTTAAGCACCTTAATCATTGACTCAAAACACTTCCAACACACAATAATAGCCCACGAGGCTCTGGCCATTGTGCTGCTTTTTGTGTGGAAAAAGTGTGATCTCACTCTACAGTCTGTCTTCTCACCAGTCTGCCTGCGCTACACACAAACACACGACTAATTAATGCTGGCTAACGTCGAGGTGCCACACCAACCTGATAATTGCATTAGTGAACTTGCGAGCACGGTATTCACCACGGAAGCTGGTTCCTGAAGTGCGTGCCAGAAGTGTGATTCCGTTGGGGCTAAAATCAGAAAATACCGCACCCAGAATTGGCAAAGTGGTGAGAAAAAGTGGCCTAAGTAACCACATGACCTGAAAATACTGAAAATGAATTGTCCTCACTCCATTTCTGTCACCGGCAGTCACATTTTCACAAGTTTGGTCAGTTGCTTTATTTCCAGGAAGGCTGATCAAATGATTTATGTAAAATCACACGTTTGGATCTTCCTGAGGATAAATAACAAACTCTGGGGGGCCGTTGTGGCTGGTCGTGCTGGCAGGCCCATCAGCGGTGTTAACGTGTGAATTAGCAGGCAGGGGAGCTGTCTTCACCTCCTGAGAGACGAGGATCTCTCCTGCTTCCTCGTTGTTGATGCGGTCGCGACGCTCGACTGCAGAAATGTGTTCAAACTTAAGCAGCGCTTGTTCTGAGACTGCACGGCTTGTGTTGGATGGACGGAGGCATCCTGTTAATTAATCGAGGGTGTAACCAGGCGGACGCACGATAACCATGAAAGTCTGCACCAATCTCTTTGATAAGCAGTCCTGTCTCATCATGCCAAATTGTCTCTTAATGCAGTTAAATTATAACGCAACAGGCAGTGAAGGTGGAGACGGGGAGAAGCGTGGTTTGATACCGGCAACCTCATTAAACTGTATGATGAATTTCTTACTTTTAGGCTGTATTAAAAAGCTGTCCACATTTCCGTCACGATTCCTCTGCGCTCCCCTCCTCCTTCAGGGTCGTGGAGAGTTCTTGCCTGCAGTGCGGCGGCGTTTTTCTGGGCCGGTCACGCTACCTCCTCTAGGTAGGAGATACTCATCAGATCAGCTACGTGAGGCCTGGAGGGCATCGCCACATCACGGGCTTCCACTGGACCGGCTGGAAGTGCTGTACAGCCGAGCGCTGGCCGTTCATGATGAACACAGGTCGGTCTCACACACACACACACACACACACACACACACACACACGATAATGAAAGCTCTCCTCCTTTTGCCCAAATCTTGGTATTTGCAGTAACTGGAAGAAACCAGTCACTAAAAGGTCACTAAAAGTGTGTGTGTGTGTGTGTGTGCCCATGTTATAATTTTGACTTTTGAAATGTTGCTGTCTAGATAAAAATGCTGCCTCTAATGATCAGTGTACACTCACAAATGTTTTTAACGATAATTAAAATAATTATATGCTACAATTATCTTGATTATCGTAACCAGCAGATGTACAACACCACAGCTGAGTGTGGAGAGCTGGAACCAGCTGCTGTCTCACAACCGTCTTAAAATAGCTTTATTAGGTTTATTTTCTGTGGGTAATTCAGTAGAGCAAAGAGCAAAGATACAGAGAATGGTTTATTTGTATTTCTATTGACGTTTTCATATTCTACTCTCTGGGAATAACCATTAACCATTATGTATAACTGTAATTTTGCATAGGAACTTTTTTTGCTGTCTAAAATTGGTCCAAAATACCAATATTATATCCAGCAGAGACACGGAAATTTTTATTGCCTTCTTCAAAGTATTGCACTTTGGAAAACACGAAAAAGACAGAGGCTTAAATTTGCCGTTTTTGAAGAAAGCGCTCCCAGCGTGTTGTTCCGCAAATATTTTATCTTTATCTTTAAACCACGGCTGCTGGTACATTTTGGGCTTAGCCTTGACTCCGTTTTTCCTTGCTTGACCTTTCCCATCACAGTCCAGAGAGTTAAGGTTTAAGGCTGGCATACTGAGCACCAACACTGAGCGACGTTCTTTAGCGGCCTGTCAAACCTTCCAGCCTCCGGCTTCTGCTCAACGACAGTTTTTA
This sequence comes from Tetraodon nigroviridis, assembly GCA_000180735.1. Lineage (NCBI taxonomy): Eukaryota > Metazoa > Chordata > Actinopteri > Tetraodontiformes > Tetraodontidae > Tetraodon > Tetraodon nigroviridis. The sequence goes on from CAAE01014609.1 coordinate 500,230, forward strand.
CACAAAGAACTTCTTGTGCTGTATTTGGCTGTAGTCACCTGTTGTTACACCTACTGTCTCATTTTGGTGAAGTTTAAGTTTAAGTTCGTTTTAGCCAATATATCAGGTCTGCAGACCCCACATCCACTGTCAGGGGCCAAAATTCATTTCTCCAGGACCACAGCCATAGCTGGATATTCCAGGCCAACAGTTGGCTGACAGTATATGCAAGAGAATTAATAAATAGCATGGGTGGCACTTGATGCACCTGTCATTTCTGGCAAATGTTCCACTATATTTGTGCAAATAATAGAATATCTGTTTATTTATTCCACAACAGGGAAAATTGCATTGTTTCAGCAGCATAAATATTAGAGAAAATTTACAGGAAAAATAATGATAGAATAGAAAGAATAGAGTAGAAAGAGGAAGAGGATAAAGACAAAACAATATATACACACAATAAAATGGGATAGGAAATAAATATCATATCTACAGGTACTTTAAATGAATAATAATAATATAATTATGGAATATAATGATATACAGGTAGATGAAAAAAGGAGGAAGAAGACCCTATTGGAGAAGCATTAAGTAATGGTCGATTACAAGCTAGAGAGAGAGAGAGAGAGAGAGGGAGAGAGAGAGGGAGAGAGAGAGAGAGAGAGGGAGAGAGAGAGGGAGGGAGAGAGAGAGAGGGAGAGAGAGAGAGGGAGAGAGAGAGGGAGAGAGAGAGAGAGAGAGGGAGAGAGAGAGGGAGGGAGAGAGAGAGGGAGAGAGAGAGAGAGAGAGGGAGAGAGAGAGGGAGGGAGAGAGAGAGAGAGGGAGAGAGAGAGAGAGAGAGAGAGAGAGAGGGAAAGAAAAAGGAAGATAGAGAGAGGTAGAGAGAGAGAGAGAGAGAGAGAGAGAGGAGGGAGAGAGAGAGAGGAGACACAGGCGGTAGGGTTCCGGGTTTCACATCCGGCTCGTGGACAGCACACCCGCGCGCTGTGGCGAGGCTCGCCGACGGGGTTTCCTGCTGACGCTCGCAGACGCTCTCCGCCGTCCGCTCTAATTGAGTCCAAAGCGCCCAACAGTCGAGAGATAAAGTCCAAAGATGGAGTGCGGACGCTGAGCAGAGAGGGAGCGGGACTCGCCAAGCCGCCCAAACACCTGTGGCGGCAGCCCGGACGCACATACGGATCAAACAGCGCTACAACTCGGACACCGAACGCTACCTGTGCCGCAACCGGACGCTGGAGAAGCTCCGGCCCGGCCTGAGGAAGCCGCGCATGTCCTGGCCCTCCTCGGTCAAACGGTAACTTTCCCCGCTCCCGGGGCTCTCGACCACCGCTCCTCTTTAACTGGTTTAAACGTCCTAAGTTGAGCTGAGCACCGGTGAAACGACGCGGTTGTCGAGCGTATTAATTATGTACATATTTATAAGTTTGGTTACTTTGCGTAGCGGCTCCACACTGACTGGTAAAAATGTAAAATAAAATCTACTCTGCGTAAACTCCCTCCGTCATGCATAGTTAATGACTGTCTGACTGCTAAAATATGTAATTACAAGCCTCAGCTGTGCCTCCTATTAGAATCTGAACACTAATCTAGTTTTTTAATGACTCAAGAATGAAATTGTTGGTTGAGTTATTTAACTTTTGTCACTTTTGCTTCTTTATGTAGGTTTTTACAGACGTTGTCCAAGATGCACCTTTTTTGTGAAACATTTGTGCACCTTCTGATCTGATGAACCTGTACCTGTAGGACAAAGATCACCATTTAAACTGGGAATCTGGGACTGGGGTACTACGCTCTACTGGGATGTGTCCTCCACCCAACATTGGTGTAAGATAGCACAATAAATGGATTTTGCCTAATGGCTTATAAATGCACTCACAACGATAATGAGACATTATAACCTCCATTAGTGTTTCAATCAGTGGCCTTTAGTGTTTGGCTGATGAAGATATTTCACCGTAATGACCTAACATCGGAAGAATAAAACCACATTTGCAAAATAGGAAATAACACATAAGTAAGTTAGGGGTAACTATTAGTGTGGCGCTTCACCTCTGGCAACAGTTCTGGGGGTTCTGCTGATAAGATCAGGCTTTTATTTTTATTTATTTTTGATTTGTCGTCAACGGCTACAGTGTTAAGTATACATAATGTGAAGCTGTGACTCTGGAGGGGGCAGGAAAAACACTTTTTGTTAATTAAAAAGGCAAACACTAACTTTAGGGATGGTTTTGGTGTACAGCTGTTAGCAAAATGCCTTTAGTTGGCTTTCAATGAGCACTGAGGTGGTAGAATAATACTTTTCCGAAGCCGCATATATCCGTATAATAACGCATCTTTGGGAACAATATCATTAATCATGGCTTTGTGGAAGATTGGATTCGTGTGGCTTAATTTTCATGCTGTTGGGGACGTGCTACGCAGGTGCGGGAACTAGGTGCAATCTTTAACGGTGGGCTGAATATTGCATTCTGGGAACAGTGAAGATTTTACGCAATTAACTATTATTGCATGTTCAGAAACAGACAAACACAAAATAATTTTAGACTTGTAAATGTGATTTATTTTGGAAAGAGTTTTCAGTACCATGCCGAGAAACAATATACCAGTGTGCTGCCTGCTGGCCGTGCATTTGTCCTATATGTGTTTTTTGTTATTTGTCTTGGATTTTTAGCAATTATTTCCAAGTTAATTGCTATTTAATCTTGCTGAGTCATTACTTAAAGTCCTTACTTTGCACTTTATCAATTATCAGAGTGAATCTTCTAAAACTCCAGACGAGAGACCCACAGATGCAGGAGCGACACGATCCCCATTTTTAGGGTCCTATGATAGTCAGATTATGCCTGAAACCCCTGAATCTACATTTAAAAGTGGATTTATCCGTCTATCTGGGTTCTTGTGAATTCAGCGCATGTGTCTACGCCACGGCGAAGTGAGCGTAGCAGGTGGTAATGAAGAAATCAGCCGTTTGCCGTAATAGCATTTAATCCAAATGCAGGCTGGTGTTGAAACACAATGAGTCCTTATTAAAACGACAGTCAGAGCGGTCGCCTCTGGGACGTCTTGAACGGCTGTCTGTTGAGAAAAAAAAACAACTGCTATCTTGACCATTTGTCTACTTGATACAGGAATTACCTGCTTTAAAAGCACTTTTATGAAGATGGTGAAAATACATCAGTTGCCATGGAACCCATCTGTTTTCCTGTAGGTAATAGTATAAAGGGCCCGATAGCTACGCGAAGAAGAGAGCATAACAGAGCAAACCTATTAACAAAACACACAAAGGCATGAGCTGGAGTTGTCGTGCTGAACATCAGAAAAATGACGTGGTCATATTTGTGTGCGCTGACCTGCGTGTGGATGTGCTATGAGCAGTTATGTAATAGAAACCCGGTGCACAGGAGAAATTAAATATGAAATCAGGCTTAGGGGTAGGGTTACAGGGGTGATTTTGTGTTTTCAGGACTTCCAGAAGGTGACATACATCTCATAAAAATATACTGAAGCAAATTACTATCAGGTTTGTGTAGTGACTTCATTAGAGCTGTGATAGAATCTTTTTTGTGGGGTTATTCAGCTGCAGATTCAGAGCCTGTTTACCATCTTTCTCTGCTCTGTTACCCTGAAACAATGGATGTCAGACTTGCTGCGTCTCGTTGTTTTAAATCCCTGTAATCTGTTGTTTTGATGGGTCCACGTTAATTTGCTTGAAATGGCACAAGTGCATTAAAATGACTTTAAAGGTTGAGGTGTGTCTCCCGCTGTATTTAGTTTCTGAAATGTAATTAGGGAGACGCAGGTTTTCCACAGAGTTAATGAAAGTGGTGTTTTGTCTTTGTTGTCTTGCCTTACACCCATCGGGGTCACAAACCTCTGAAAACTACATGAAACGACATGATAACACACAAAAACCCTATAATTGCCATAGATTCATGCGATGTTAGCCAGGCTGCCGTCCAATTTTATTTATTTAGTTTACAGTTAAAACGAAATGCAACCAAATCCTAAGAGCTCATTTGCATTTTGAGTTACATGCGCGACATGCGGGGCATTGGGCTCTTTAAGCTATATGTAAATACGTGACAATACCAGCACACACAGATGTGAGATGGCGGAGTTTCGATCTATTTAGACACGTTTTAGTCTGTTCTGGCTGGACCACCACTCCAGAGTTTGTGACGTAGGACAGTCATTATCATTTAATCCCCTCGTGCATTTACCAGTCACACACTGGTTGCACTGATTACCCCGCTGTGCTCCCACCGTATCACTCACTCTTAGGACGTGTCTGTGTACTCATTAATCAGGAATACAAAAGAAAAGAAGTTTCTTTGAGGGGAGGTCATCAATCAGTTTTGTTAAAAAGTAACAAATTTGATTGAGCCAGGTCACTCCTCCGCCCTGTCCAAATGAAGGAGACGTCCAGGCACACGAAGGTCACTGAGCAGAGGTGGAGCCTCGCCACACGTCCTCGATGAATAACAGAACAATGCTGTCAACCATGAGCACCGGTTGCCCTGGTGATGCCGTCTGTAACAGATAGCTTTATCTGATACTGTCTTGCTGACATGACAGACTCGTCTCCACAGTCACCTCATTTATTCATCTGACTGGTGTTCAGATGTACGCAAACATTCCTTCTGACTCCGGCTCAACTTCTGCTCCTCTGTCTTTGTAATATTACATCCGTGCTGACGACTTTTGGAGCTCTTTGCAAATATTTTGCATTCTGAAAATCTGATTGATCTGAAAAAAACTAGACCCACTCTTTAATGACCCTCTTACTGTTGACGCGTATAATAATATTAGCCCTCTAAATTATTAGAATTAAAATGCATTAACATCCACGCCAGCTAAATGAAATAGACGGGTGACGTTTGTGCTCTTTTGTTGAGCAGGACTGTGCAGAAACCATCGTGAGTTCCAGCAACATGAGATTCTGGCTCCCATCCAGAATGAGCCTCTTCGTGTTCCTGGCTCCTCTTCCTCAGGGGCTGGCTGGGATGCAAAGATTCCATCTGGAGTGGCTTCTTACACCATTCTGCGCCTGTCTCCACATTGTAACCTCCTTTATTATCGTTTACTTTTACCTTTGCGATGAATTGCAAGTTTTTGACACCTGCAGACTCAACAACAACAACAACTGTAGGTTAAACTGCAGACTTAGTTTTCTGTCTGCAGTCCTCCAGACGTTTTATGTTTGATGCTTCGGGGCGTGTCCAATATATCATTTATTAAGTTTTAGGAAAACAAGGGAGAGAGAAAAACATATCCTTCATCTTTGACAGTTTACTTGACTTCTCAGGCTTGTCGGGGGTGGCAGGAAGAAGGTTATGCATGAGTCAGTGGAATAAATAGTTCCACGGTTCTCAAGATTAGTCACTTTCAGAAAAGACCTAAGGATCAGCTCCAGCTCTTCCCTCCCATTGACTCATAATGGCAAGCATTTGATTGATGAACCCACGCCAGCCGCAGTCTTTACCTTTTGTCAATTTCTCCCACTCAGTTATGCCTCAATTACAGTTCACACTATAAAATATGGCTGTGGTGTGTGTGTGTGTGTGTGTGTGTGTGTGCTTGTGTTGGCTGTTTACAATTACCTGAAATATACAGTTAACTAAATTCCACGTGGACATTTTTTCAGTGTGGGGTGTGACATTTTGTCACCTATTCATAATTTGATGTTTTGCGTGTGTGCCTGTGTGTGTGTGTGTGTGTGGTGTGTGTGTGTGTGCGCACACGCATAGACACCATCTGCAGTTCACATTTAGTAACATGTCACACAACAGCTGTGTTTTGTTCCTGGAGCCCCCCAACCTCCATGTTTTAAAGTATTAGGCTGGTTTAAATGAAGTGATCGGATGTAAACAAGGGTCTCAAGGTGCTGTTTTCCAGTGTCGGCACGGTAACACTACTAATCCGTGTATTATTCCTCTTCTCCTCCAGCAAATTAAATTTGTTTAGTTGTGAAAAAAACGAAACTTTGCAGAACAATAAATCTCAATCAACCATTCGCAGACACACTGTTAGCATAAAAAGCACAATGTGTGTGTCTGTGCACACTTGAATGTGAGCAGACATTTTGCATCATAATTTGCATGTTTTGACTTGCAAATGTGAAATTAGAGGCAGTCATGAAGTTTTTGTCACTTATTTTTGCTTTGTCTTTGACCGTTTCTGAAACGTGGATTGCCGGTTCGTGGCGCCGGTCCTGGGCTGTCCAGAATAAGTCATGTATCTCTGTTAATGCTGCTTAGCCAGGCATGGAGCGGCACTATTAATAACAGAGGTTTGACAGTTTCAGCGTTAGCTCCTATTAACTCGGGGTGTGCACAGATCACGTTGCTGTGAGAGAGCAGACAAAGCAAATAAACAGAGGAGCAGGTCAGATTTTAAGCACTCCTTTTGGTCAGTTTAACACTTTTCAGTTGATATGGGATCTGTGATAATTGCACAGCGTAGAGAGACTAAAAAGAAGCAGCTCAGCTGTGCGAATCGTGTTATTTTAGTTCATTTAACGTCCTATTAGCTGATGTTTGACCTGCAGAACTGAGGTCGAGCTTTGCTGTTATCGTCATGTACAGGCCTGCTTAATTTTAGCTGCCGTTCCACCCTTGGACATAAACGCAGCAGGAACTTGTCGAGGTGGCTTCTGACTTCACCAACATGTAAGGAAAAGTAATGGTATCGTGATGTCTAAATACAAGCGGGTGATTTTCCCAGAGGTTTGCGTTGCTGGCTGAAACCTTCTTGGTGTTCAGTCAGCATCCATTTGAGTGACACTTCCACAGTTGCTGTTGTCTTGACGAGGCTCTGTTCTTACCAGCAGAAGGGCCCCACGGCCCCAGCATCCTAAAACTCCCGTCTGCAGATCTCGGATCTGCAGACGGGCTGGTGCCTGTCCTGGCTCAAGTGTAACCGGAGAACCTGCGGTACAGGAATGAAAGAGATGCAAAGTCGTGTGCCCGAGGGCTTCAGGTTTACTCCCGCATTAACATAGTGATAGTTCACCAGTGCTGTGAACTAACAGCACTATAATTCAAGCCTGGCCATATTTAGCCAGGGCTCAGTGCTGTGTAAACAAAGCCCTCTGCAGAGGGAGGGTCGATGCCGGCGGCACGGCAGCCCGTGTCCAGATACGTTTGTGTCTGTCCTCTGAGACTTCAAAAGAAGAACATTCCTGGAGATGGGGTGCTTGGAGTAGAGATGCGCTTGTGGATTTCTGTGGCAAAACAGGACTTTGTGTCTGAACCCGGAAGGCGGCAGGAAAGAGCACCATGAGCGAGCCTCCCCAACAAACCAGTGGGGAGGCTGGTCCCTTCCCAGTTGGCAACCCCCCAGCCTTCCAGCTGAAACCGCAGACATCTTGCTCTCCCTGCGGGTCACCGAGGATGTCCCCCTGCGGCTCTCCTCGCAGCTCTCCACGCCATTCTCCTTTGCTGTTCCGCAAGCTGCTGATGAACCGTAGTTTAGCGCTGCAGCGACGCTTCACCTTGGCAGACACACACAGGTACTGCTGCTGACGCCAAGTGTATCGTTTAAAACCTGCTTTGTCCTAAAAATGACATGACCTCCAGCTGTAACCCTAACCTCTAAGTTTACATCGCTTGATCGGGTCAGTATCAGTGGAGGTTGTGGAGCGTTTGTTCCATAAAATAGCCATCTACAGTCACAACAGACAAAAAAGAGGCATTTTGAGCTTTATATATATGTACTTTTTGGATTCAGAAGATATTAGACACATGCATGAAAGTGTGAGATTAAATTAGATCTTAGGTCGTATTCGTGCCATCTCTCCTGCACAGTGAAATGTTAAAAGAGGCAATAGTTGGAGCCAGTGCCATGTTTCCAGATCGTAATGTGTGAAACGTTAATGGGTGTTAAGACATTGTGAAATTTATCTTCACTCTCTTCAATTACTCATCTGTGGCCACCAACGTGACTCCTGTTTGGATTCAGCTGAAACGGTGAACGCTCACAAAAGTCCATTCGAAGACTGTTGTAAATTGGTAAAAATGGATATGAGGCGTGAATATTTGCCAAAATGATGAATCTTTACAAAGATTTAGGTGTAAAACTTTAAGTTGTCGGTGCCGTTTTGACAATAGACGGCTTATCCATCCAGTACCCCGTTGTCGCCACAAGGCGGCGGTATAACACAAGCCCTGGAGCATCCTGTTACCCCCTTCTTGTTTATCACATTTATGTTCGGGGTCATAGCTAAGACAAAGTTTGAAAATGTGTGAGGTGACTTACCTTGGTTTCAGAGAGAGTGTGTGTATCTCTTCTTCAGTCGAGGTGACGCAATCATTAGTTGGAATGCTAGCCGCTGACCACCGACTGGTTCGAGCAGTTCAACGTTTACATATCTGAATGTTGAGAGCAATTATTTTACTATCTGTTCATAGTTACGGATTACAATATTTAATTCTGTTGTGCATTGTTGTTGTCACGCAAACAGTGTTACGCCCCTTGTTGCCCCCCTGTCTGGCACCAACTCTAACAATACTCTCTCTCTAGTAATGTTGCTGCAGGGCAACCTCAGGATGGTATCTGGTCAGGTGGTCTGTCCGGCTCACGTGTCAGTGGAGGCTATGTTAAGCCAGCAGAAACAAAAACACTTGTCAGCCATTGACTGGAGTCGCATGGTTCTTTGACAGGCGGGGTTCCAAGCAGCGGTCTGTCACTGCCTCAGCTGTGACGGTTCAGAAGGAAGTCTGCTCGTGTTTTTGTTTTTCTTAGAAGATTTCTCACCAAAGTTGATAAAGAAGCTGATAGACTCTGCAAAGACTTGTCTAGAGCTCATGAATATGTCAGCATTGTAATTCTGCAACTTCACACAGAGGGAGGAGGAGATTCAGATGTTCTGACAGCGCCGCTCCGCGTTAGCCCTCAGCAGCCACTCAACCACTCGCCTCTGGTTGCTGAGTGAGTGAGTGAGTGAGGAGTACACCGAGATGGATTCCAGCTGGTTTCTGTCCTCTGGATGCATGCAACAAAGACCCGTTCAGGAATGGAATTATTGACTTGATGTTTGTTGTGTTAGCAACAAACTACTGCAAGAAGAGATTCGACCATAGAAATTCCTCTGCAGCGGAATCCTGTTACAACAACTCTCTTTATGCCTCTTCCCTTGTGGAGAACTGTATAAATATCACACTCCAGATAGCCTTGTTGGGGCTTGCCTCAGACCCTCTGAGGACTCTATTATGATCTGTCCTCATTCGGCTGGATCCAGATCGCCCTGTGGTTGGATTGCACTCAGCAGCACACTGCTAGTCATGGGACAGAGCGAGCAGAACTACAGGGATCCGAAGCATAAGCTAAGCTTCTATGTTTTTGGCAGTTTCTCTTAAACTCTGTATATTTGTGAGTCAAGACTTTGGGACGATGAGCAAAGACCTCAGGTCAGCAAGAAAGGGACCGCCGAGTAGTTTTGGACATGGTCGGAGACACTCTTGCTCAGGGTACGTGAAGTAGATTTGTTTATAAAGAAAAACAACGTAACCGAGTCCCATTAGCTGGTCTTTTCAGCTAATGGCTCCAGAAGGCACATTAAACACATTTTAGCGCATTAGCGCATGATGGTTAACAAACGGATGGATGATGTTCTTCGTTTCTTCTGTAAATGGAAAGCTTTGCTGCAGGGTTACTTACTTAAACTTAAAGAAGACCCTCAGTGCGCAGTTTGAAGTG
>CAAE01014609.1:524664-591378 GCA_000180735.1 Tetraodon nigroviridis
AACAACCCTCCGGAAAAATCTTTTCCTCAACAGAGCCACGGCATCTGTCAGCATTCCCAGATACATTGTTGTCGTTGTTGGTGTTGTCGTAGCAACAGGGTGCGATATCTAATATAATAGTAGACAGGGTCCTGCGTCAGTTGGGGCTCAGCCTCAGCCGTGATGGCAGGGTGGAGGTCCGGGCGAACGAAGACGGAACAGTCAGTCGGACGCTGTTGGGACACAGCCTCAACCTGACAGCATTTGGGAAAGAACGCTGTTATTCTGGGAGTGAGGAAGAGGAGGCTTTATCTGATGGACGTGAAGTAAAACCGCCGAAACGGGACCATTTCTTCTACGGAGGAGTGAGACGTTTTAAAGGCCGTGTGGCTGCAGGAGCATCAAGATGACCCAGCAACTGTTGGTGGACGCTGGAGTTTGGTCTTCTGGATTTCTGTGGTTTGGGATCAAAATGGATTAAAATCTTCACTTTGGACTCAAACTGAAACCGCCAGCCTGTAAATGTGGCAGACACTGTTCTCACCCCTGGGATTAGCCAAGAAGAACTTTGTCATCCCGCTCCTGGCCAGACCCAGCTCCCGAGAAGGTTTCAGCCTCCTGCCACTGACATCAAGTCATTTAAAGTGATTTTATAAAACCAAAAGAGGTATTTTATCTGCAGAAAAGCATGAATGGACAGGTCTCTGACAGTATACCTTTGTGGGATTATGTCCACTGCAGAAAGGCAACATGATGTGGAGATCCTGTCTGCACCTCCTAAAGAGAGGGAGAAGAAGAAGAGGCCCATGTCACAGATCAGCGGAGTGAAGAAGGTCATTCAGAGTCCCGGTTTAGCATCTGTTTCTATCCCTCGCTTTGGAGTCAGCACTCCACAAGAGAGTCAACTGGCCAAGGTGGACACACACACACACACACACACACACACACACACTCTCCATGCGGTATATATTAACTCCTCCTCCTCCTCCTCTCCAGGAGCTGGAGCAGATAAATCGTTGGGGTCTGGACATATTCAAGATATCGGAGTTTTCTGGACACCGTCCTCTAACAGTGATCATGTACTCAGTCTTCCAGGTAGGACCAACGTTTGACGTAATAGAATATTTGTGGGCACACCTTCCAAACCTTAGTAACTCTGATGAAGACGTGACGTAAATGGAATCACTTGTTGCGCACAGGAGCGAGACCTTTTGAAAACCTTTAAGATCCCAGTTGGCACGTTCGTCACCTTCGTGATGACTTTGGAGGACCACTATCATGCAGACGTAGCGTACCACAACAACATTCACGCAGCCGACGTGGTGCAGTCCACCCACGTCCTGCTGTCCACCTCTGCCTTAGAGGTGAGCTGAGAGCAGCTATAACCTCTGCTCTTTTGGACTGTATGGTGGTGCTGATATTTGCTGCCATCAGAACACGTTTTAGTTGTTGGCGTTTCTGTTTTTATGTCTCCAGGCAGTCTTCACAGACCTCGAGATCATGGCTGCTCTGTTTGCTAGTGCCATCCACGATGTCGACCACCCAGGAGTCACCAACCAGTTTTTAATAAACACCAGTAGGTGTCAAATCAAATCAGCCATAATTTGATTTGAGAAAAACAAAGCTGATCTTCGGGTTTATCTCAAATCCATCCTGTGTTTGGCAGGTTCAGAGCTTGCGTTGATGTACAACGATGCCTCTGTCCTGGAGAATCACCACCTGGCTGTGGGCTTCAAACTGCTGCAAGAAGAAAACTGTGACATCTTCCAAAACCTGGGCAAGAAACAGAAAGAATCTCTCCGTAAAATGGTGATCGACATGGTGAGATGATGGTGTCCACGAGCCGAAGGAGCCGAGAAAGTGGCACCAAAGGCAAAATGGAGACGCGTAGGGCGTAAAGAACTGTTGATGTTGAGCTGTGGTGGTCTCCGTCAGGTGCTGGCCACAGATATGTCCAAGCACATGAACTATCTGGCAGACATGAAGACGATGGTGGAGACCAAGAAGGTGACCAGTCTGGGAGTGCTTCTGCTGGACAACTACTCAGACCGCATTCAGGTCAGGCCTCCTATATAGAAACAGTACAGAAATCCCAGTTCAGTTACCAATTATTGCTATAAATTATTTTTGTGCCTTGTACAATGACAATCAGTAACCTTCAACCCTTGAATCAGTGTTTCAATGTCCTCTGTGCGCGCTGTACTCGGTGGTCAAACGATGCCCCCTGCTGGCGCGCTGTTGTTGCTGCACTCAAGGCGCTTTTTGTCAGTGGTTTTATTGTTTCACCTTTTTTTAACAGGTTCTACAGAACATTGTCCACTGTGCTGACCTGAGCAACCCAACAAAGCCGCTGGAGCTTTACAGGCGGTGGACGGACCGTATCATGAGGGAGTTTTTTACACAGGGCGATCGAGAGCGGGACAAGGGCATGGAGATCAGCCCCATGTGTGACAAACACAACGCTTCCATAGAGAAGAGCCAGGTAGGAGGTTCTGACACACAGGTGTCAGGCGTAACTCGCTCGTTTAAAACTCGTTTCTTCATCTTAACTTTGTTTTAGGTGGGCTTCATCGATTACATCGTCCACCCTCTGTGGGAAACGTGGGCAGATCTGGTGCATCCGGATGCTCAGGACATCCTGGACACGCTGGAGGACAACAGGGAGTGGTATCAGAGCATGATCCCCCGCAGCCCGTCGCCTTCCAGCCCCGATGATCCCGACTCAAAGGGGGGGCCAGGAGGAGAGGCCGTGGCAGCGGGGGAGGCTGTTCCTTCAGGAGGAGGGGACAAGTTTCAGTTTGAACTCACCTTGGAGGAGGAGGAGGAGGAAGACGAGGTGGAATCTGAGCTAGAGAGCCCAAAGGAGTCAGGGGAGGAGCGGCACCGGGAGTCCCCTCCAGCTTCAGCGCGGACCAGGACCCTCAGCCCACCCAGGCCGGGCACCTCTGTGGGACAGGAGAGCCCCGGAGACCTGAACCAGGAGCCAGAGGGCCTGGACTGCCTGCGCCTGGGCACGTAACAACCAGCAGTCAGCCCAGCCCCGGAGAGTGCTGGTCGTACTGGGACGGAGGCAGGGAAGCTCTGGAAAAGCACCACAGTCCCTCTGCACTGGAGGGGGCGCTCCCTCTTCTAATTTATATTTTCTGAGCGCGTTTCGCCGCTCTGCGTGTGCCTGATCGGCCCCTGGTTGTAGCTTCTGGTCCCAGTTTGCTGAGTAACTGGGAAGAAGAACAGCTGAGAGCGGGAGGTTCTTCAGAGGAACCGAAGAACACGTCTTCCTCCCCGAACCGTCTGGACCGGAGCAGCAGAAGAGGAGTTCTCTGCCCTCACAGGGTCTCGCAAATCCCTTTGCACCACATTTTTCATCTGGGACGGGAGGGAGGACTTTGTCTTCTTCCCTCAAGGACACACCCAACCCGTTGTTTTCCTGCGACGTGGACGTAAGCCTCAGGGTAGGAAGAGAAGCAGGAGTCTGATGTAGCACGGAGGCAGAGGGCAGCCCCCACCGGACCCTGGACCAGCCTGACCAGCTGAAGCCTGACTCAACCCTTTAAGACAGACGGAAGCAATCGAACGCTATTTATTTAAACCAGCTCGGCCAAGAATGGACAGTGTCCCTCTGAAAACACACACGCCCTCCGTACGTCTACTTTTCTACCTTTAAATCTGTCGTTTTACCTTTCGGAGCTGTTCCGCCGTCGTACGTTTCTAGTTTCATCCGTATTTATGAGCTTGAGAAGCTTTTTTTAATCAGGGTGCCTCCAGTCTGCAGTAGCACTTTAGCCCCTCCGCCCTGCAGCTCCTCTCTTCACACACCCTAAGGGCTCCACCCGCCGCCTGCCTGCTACACTCACACCCACACCCACCGGGGCCGCACTTTACTCTGCAGCCCCCACGGGTTCCCCCCTTCCTCACACACCGCCCTAAACTCCTTTCCTCCGGCCCGGGTGGGAGACAAAAGGATTGGAATCAGTTTGCTTTGATGTCTGGGGACATGAAAGGATTCAGACGAGGGCGTCCCAGACTGAGACGACTGTGACGCTGCCGCCCCGACGCCGCAGCTCCTTTTCAACCACGTTGACCTCACGAATGTGTCGGCGCCGGAGACTTTATAGCTGCTGTTACCGTTCTGTTCATCACACAGATCACCAGGATTCCATGAACGGAACGGATCGGCCTTACCCGCCAGCGTTTCAACCACGTCCACGTCAGGACACGGTAGAATATTACACCCTGTTTTTTAGCAGCGTTCCACCAACTCTGGCCCGTCGTGAAACACTCTGACGGCTTCTCCTGAGATTTGGAGCAACAGTTCCTCCGGTGTTCCGTTGTCCCCCTGCGGGACGCGTGTGAACAGATGATTGTAGCGTCCCGTCCAGAGGACAGCCACGGCCCGTCGCCGCCGTCTCTTCTCCGTCTGCGTCGTGCACACGTCTGTGTTTATTCTTACCTGTTGAGACAAAGTACTGTAATCCTGGACAGGACGTTTGGAGCCTGAGAACCAAGTAAACTTTCCACCCGTCTGCCACTCCAGCGTTTTCATTTGGAAAAGAGCTGTTTTCCTGTCTTATTTGAGCAAACAGATTGTTGGGAGAACAGGGTGTTTAAGGCCGAAGGTGCCAATAAATTATTTGAAAATCAGATCGTTTTTATTCTCTTTAATACGTGGGGTCCACGAGGTTGTCAGTAGCACCATCACAGGTGTGTGTGTGTGTGTGTGTGTGTGTGTGTGTTCATGGCTCAGCGTGAAGCTGGTGGGGTCCTCAGCAGAAGCTGCGGTCCAGTCTGACCGCAGCACCGGTGCAGGCCGCCGGCTTCACCCCCTGGAAACAAGGCGAGAAGAGCAGAACCCTCAGATCCAGAAGGGGGACCAGCGTCCCAGCGTCCCAGTGCCCCCCCCAGTCCCAGTCCCAGTCCCAGTAGCGAGCGTCACCTGGTAGAGACTGGCAGACCAGACAGGGAGGAGGGAGAGACTGATGGCCTTTGACCTCCAGCTCCTCCGTGTGCTCCTGAAAGCACAGTGAACACAAGCGTGAGGGGACCCCTGCAGCAGCGTGGGGGGGACGGGGGGACGGGGGACGGGGGACGGGGCTGCAGTTTTACCCCGTTGGTAAAGTGACCCAGGGGAGGTGCGTGTGGGCGGGGCTCAGCGCTCTGGTCATGGCGGCGTTGGCGAGCATCAGCCGGCGGCCCAGGCCTCCCTTCACGCAGGCGTCGAGGGCGGACCAGGAGACGGAGGGAGAGAACAGCTGGAGACACTGGGACAGCAGGACGGGGACGTCAGGGCAGTATGGACAGCTGGGGGGGCCTCTGTGTGTGTGTGTCCACACTCACAGGACGGGCGGCTGCGAGGGGGTCAGCGGACGACTCCATGCAGGAGACGATCTGCAGGGCCCAGGGGCCGCTCAGGTGGACGAGGCAGGCCTGAGGACGGCATGCGTCAGTCCACCTGCACCGGGGGGGGCTTTTCTGGCCGGTTTCAAAGACTAACCTGCAGGGTGTTTGCCACACACTCGGCAGCATCAGCTGAGGGAACCTCCTGCAGGACGGTGACATTCACACACTCGCCAGGAGGGTTCTGTGGGTTCGGCTGCCCCTGAGGCGGCGTCCGTACCTGGGCGTGTCCGTAGGGCACCAGGGTCACGGCCATGATGTCCTGCAGGAGGCTCCAGGTGGGGAAGAGCTGCCGGCTGATGAAGAGCCTGCTGCCTGGACACAGACTCTGGTAATACACCGCCACGGCGACAGGAGGGGGCGGGCGCTGGGGCCGGGTGGCTGCCAGCTCCATACACTGCTTCTGGACCTGGAGACGGAGGGAGAAATCCAGCATCCTCGATGAAGGCGACCCCGTCGGCTGAACAGGAAACGGGCAGACTGGTTTGGGAACCTGCTGGTGTTCACGCCCCTCCGTCACTCATGGTAAACGCATGATGGGATCTGACCCCCAGAGTCTGAGCTGGTCACATGAAGAACCACTGGTGCTCAATTTCCCCAGCATGACTCTGATTAAAGCCCAGAAACTTTGAAAATGACTTTTCCTGTTCGGAATATCCGCTTTGATCAACAACAAACGACCAAAATCCCAACTTACGGTTTGTTTTGTTTTGTTTTTGTTTGTTTTGGGTTTTTTTTTTTTTTTTTTACTACTACGAACAGCAACAACAGCAATCCTAAGTTTTAAACAACTTTGTTCCAGGGACTCTGCTGCACTCACCCGACATTCCAAGGCTATCTCCAGGGAGCGGCACCACTGGGACGGAGGGTACCGGCAGGCCGGTTTGGGACGGGACGCCGGGCTCCCCGCGGCCCGGAGCAGAGACAGGACGAGCAGCAACCACAGCTTCATGTCTGGACACACTCACTGATGTCAGGAGGACGGAGGCCAGCCTCCCCACAACCGCCCGTCATCCTCTTCGTCATCCTCTTCATCACCCAAGCCCGGCCCGGACCAGTGCTGCCTTCACGGCCATCTGACGTTTTAAAATTGGGCTCAGTAAATCAAAAGGAAATAAAGAATCACTTCTTAAAATGTGTTTTTTTTTTCAACGGTCTGTTATTAGAGTTATGCAGAGAGGAAAAAAACGGATGCCAATGCGCAAAAAAAGAGAAAAAGATGAGTTTCTTTGTGGATTTTAGTAGCCTGCTGCTGCGGAATAGAATCGTTGTCGCCCTCTAGCGGAAAAGACGTAGTATAACTATTTCTCGTTCATAAGAAATATTATTAACCCAAAACTTTACACAGTCAAGCAAACGACCTGGTGCTTTATGTGCCGAATGGTATGAAATGATTTAAATCATTAAATCATGTCACCGAAAAGTTAGATTCTCTAAAAAAGGAAATTCGAAACCGGATAAAAACATAATGAAGTCAATTAAGCACCTGGTTGGCGGATGTTTGCCGGTATAGCTAGCTAGCTAGCTAGCTAGCTAGCAGACCGCGGAATTACTTCCATTATTATTTTAAAAACACGTATTTCAGAAGCGGCTGCTGCTTTGGAATATATTTACTTTAACTTTGACGAGGAGCTGAGGTCAAACTGGAGGATGTCCTGCAGGTAGGACCACTTTTATTGAACGTTTCATTTATTGCTACACACATGCGGATGGAAGAAGCTACATTCCTAATGCTGCGGGGCTTTTATGAGTTTTGTCCAAAAGTTGTGCTACTTTTCCTGAAAGCCTGTCGCATTTTTTGGTCCACTTTGATCTTTACTCACCTTAAAGTTGTCCGTT
Organism: Tetraodon nigroviridis; assembly: GCA_000180735.1. Lineage (NCBI taxonomy): Eukaryota > Metazoa > Chordata > Actinopteri > Tetraodontiformes > Tetraodontidae > Tetraodon > Tetraodon nigroviridis. The sequence goes on from CAAE01014609.1 coordinate 531,877, forward strand.
GAATAGGAATGTCTAAACTAAGATAGAAAAACAACATTTCATCATCTCCAATTTATTCCATAATCTGAAAGTGCATACATGAACAGTTCTGTTCGGGTTTTTTACATCAAATCAATGTTTTTTTTTCCTCTGATAAGACTGCAAAAGAAAACACAAGCTAATTCAGAACACTGTAATGTTGTTGCATAATCCATACAGTAAATCAACATTTACATGAACAGTATTTCCTCTAATCATGACAAGCTAATAACAAAGGGCATGGATGCATTCACATCTAGGGGGGACACACACACGTCCCCGTCGTCACAACGTCAAACTCAAAGTCAGAGTCACAGAAACAACATTTCAACGCTTACTAATTATGATTCAGACAGATAGAGGTATTTATCGTGTGCACGGCTCAGGTAGAAATCAAACCAGTCTAACTTTATTGTGCATTCAGTTAAACAAAAGGATTTTATCTCTGCTTGAAGCTTTTTTCTTCTGTGTTTCAATCGTCTTCAGTATCATGACTTCTCGCCTCGCCACAAACTTTTACGTCCACGTCCTTCTTTCCAGAGCCAGAACCGTCTGGCCTAACCCTGACCCACCCTCCGTCCGTCCTCCCAGTCCCCAGAACCTTCGCAGATGCCTTCTCGAACCACATAAAGCTTCAGTCCTCTCTGGGATAAACTCACTCTATGCAAACCAATTAAAAAAAAAACAACAATTTTTCCTGCCATTTATGTTAACGTCGTCATATCGGCTCCATTTATGTCAAAAAATAATCTGTTTTGTTTTTTGTCTGCACAATAAAGGTTTAGACGGCTGCAAACACAAGCGTTGAACGGTGCACAGACGGTAAAGATGTGACTCTACACGCTAAAAGTTCACGAGAGACGTCTTGTTTTTTTCTTATTTTCATCTCCTCTCTTTTTTTTTTCTCATGTGTGCAAATAGAAGCTCCACAGTGCAGCAGTTGACTCTGAGTGTTCAGGAAACTCTTCAGTCCCTGAAATGAAACGTTTCCTCTGGTTCATTCGATTTCAAGCTCTAGCTCCTCCTTCATCATGAGCATCCTCAGTGTGCAATAAGTTCTGTTTTCCAGGACGGACGTTGAGGTCCGCGCGCTGCTCAAAGTGCTCCGTCGTTCTACGGAGTTGGGATTTCAGAGAAATGTTTGGTAGTTTGGTGTTGGGTCCAGTTTGTGCCGTGGTGGACGGGTGCGTTCTGAGCGCTTAGCACCAAAGATGGTCGCAAAGGAAAGAAAACCGACAAAACCTGTTTTTTGGGGGTTTTCTATCAAGATGCATCTGAATAGCTGGTGGGTAAATAGAACTACCAGAAGAACAGTACCTCGCCGTGACCTCCTCCGTTTGTGTTTGTGCTCAAAAACAGGAAACCCCATCGATGTTGGCATTTACGCGTGTTTATATTCTACTATAAAAATAGTTGGATTTAGTGTGACCCACAGCCTTCCACGCAGAGTTGACCATGAGAAGAGTCCCTGCTGCCTCTCCAGGGGTGGCGCACCCAGACAGGCCTGAAATGTAAACGCTTTCAGCTCTCGTTTGGTCCGGGTTCGCTGGGCGGGTTCGCTACGCGCCTGCATAGTTCAGCCAGAAGTCCTTCTGCACCTTCAAACGCTCACATTCATCAGACAAGGCCGGACCCTTTTGCTCTGTTTCTTTTCTGGTTTTTGTTCATCTTTTAAACCCTAACCCTTTGAAGGGACGCCTCAGGGCTCAACTGCGGGACCCTTTTTTTTTTTTTTTTTTTTCCTTTAATGGGACTTTGTGCTGTTGTTGACATGCATCCATCAAGACACAACTGTGATTACACAACCTTGTTGTTTGGATGCAACTTTATCGCAACGCAAAGGATGAAAATAGGGGAACTTTCTGTCGCTCCACATTGTTTTTTCTGTGCAAAAACACCTCAGCCCGCGCGCTGGAGTTTCAACGGTTGTACTGTGTTCAAGATAAAGTGCTTGTGTATCTCTGCAGGTTTGGGGTTCACACACCGCTCGCTCCGTGCGCGTAGTGTGTGTTTGCTGGCAGCTGCAGAGTTCCATCCTGAGCTCGGTTTCCCAAAACCGCATCGAGACGGCACGTTGACGAGTCGGTTGCCAGTTACTCAAGACGGAAAACATGTTGGTTTGAGTGTCGTTAGACAGAAAAATGAAATTAGTTCGTGTATATTTACGGGTACTCGCTGTAGATTTTGATTTTTTTCCCTCATCAAAGCGGTTTTTAGTATCGTATATAGTACTGTCACTGCAAGGTTCAGATTTGTCTCAGCTGATAATCTGATATAAAATCCCACCGATGATGCTTTCATCTCATATTTGTGCCTTAGCTAATTTTTTAAAGGTCTATTTTGTGTCAGTGTTTGTGTTTCCTGAAACGTCTCACCGGTGTTGGGTTCTAGAACCTCTGAAGTCTGGGTGGTGGTGCCCGCGCTGGTGCGCTGAGGCTTTGGGAAAGGCGGCGTCAGTGTGGCGTGCTGGTGTTTCTCAGCTGGGCTGCTGGCTGAGAGCGGGCCAGGCCAGGGTTACATTCAGCTGCTGGTTGTGTTGGACCAGGGAGGTGTGGCGGTAGTGGAGGACCAGGTCCCTCAGCGAGGCGTGCAGGTTGTAGGGCTCGGCAAAGCCGTACCCCGCGGGCGTCCTGTAGATCACGCAGTGCTTCACATCCCCGTTCACGCTGCGACACAGAGGAAAAGCCACCTTTGATGCTGTGAGGTTAACTAAAAACAACTGAAAACCCGCAAAAAACACTCACACCACAGAGCAGGCAAAGGAGCCCCTTTGAGTCTGGCTGTCCCTGATCAAGAAGGTCCCGTCCCTCCGTCCCTTCAGCAGCTCCTCCGCCTCCTTCCGCTTCATACTGCCTCCGTACCAGCTACTCTCCTTTTGGTGGCTGTCGTCGGCCAGGGTGTAGGGGCTGGAGGAGTTCACATCAACTCCGTTTAAATACACAACTATCAACAAGTGTGTTGTTAAAAGAAAAGGTGAATGTGTAAAGGGGGCAGTCGGGAGGAGAACGGAGCACTCACTCCTCCTCTTGGCTGCTGATGCCCAGCCAGTGGTTGATCTGGCTCTGTCTGATGCCCTGCTGGGCCAGCCACCTTTCAAACGCAGAGAGACCACCTCGGTGCTTAGAGAACACCGCACGAGCGCCGCCCCTGAGCGCACAAACGGGCCAAACCTACAGCAGGTACTGATCCCGAAGCTTCCTCAGCTGCATCAGGTCGGGCCTCAGGCTGTGGATCTTCTTGTCCATCTCCATGTGGGCCAGAGCTTTGCTCCTCAGCTCCTCCTCCAGCTGTTTCTTGCTGCTGTGGATCTCCTCCACCCGCGACTGCAGCTCGTCCGAGCTGCTCTGGATCCTAGGAGGGGGGCAGGAGGGCGACAGGTCAGACGAGTCCCACTGAAGCGGGCAGAGCCACCACCTTTGGGATGCATACTTGTCGCTCTCTGCACCGGTGTCTAATGCGAGGAACATGTCGATATATTCCTTGCTGTAGCGCTCCTGAGTTTCGCACTCCTCCTCAAAGATGCGAATTATTTCACCAAACGCCTCGATGGCGGTCCGTTTGCTCTGCAAGTCCTAGAGAGGATGGGAAGAAGACCGTCACCCCGGTATCCGCCGCAGTCGCCTAGGAAATGGCAGATGTGCGAGGTTGGGGTGGCAAACCTGTGAGGTCTGGTTGAACTTCTCATACAGCAGGTCATACTCCTTGCTCTTCTCTTTGTATTGATCCTGTAACATCCTCAGCTGCTGTCCCACGGCATCAATGTCGATCTCCATGACAACCTGCAGCGAGCGGACACAGGTGTCACACACGGCGATGGCAAGCCCTCTCCACGGGGTTCAGTAGAGAGCTGAACGACAAAGCTGTTGTTTTCTCCCTGCCGCTCGTCGCCATCAGCTCACCTGTTGGTGTCTGGATACCGGGTACAACAGCCGCGTGTCCAGTTTGGCGTTGTACTGGGCCAGAGACCTGTTCTGGTAAAACCGGATGAGGTGCACCACAGAGGTGAAGGCCAGCGGCTCGGTGAAGCCAGCCCTCCCTCCTTTGTTGAAGATCTTGATCAGCCTGTTGGAACCATCTTTCCTGCCAGCGTGGAAACAGAACCAGCACGAAGCTGCCATTAAACGCCAGGACCACATTCCTGATATCGGATCGGCTCTGGTGCCGCGTCTCGGGGCAGCTGCGGAGGAGCTATGCGGCTCCCGCAGCCATTGCTGAAGTATTTCTAAGTGGTATCCCAGCACCCTCTGCTGCTGGGTGTGGCCAGGCTGTGGCGTGGGACTGTTGGGATAAACCAGCTCAACGCCAAGGCCGGTTCAAAGGTCTAGAAAGGTTCACCTTGGCACAGATACCGTGTATGGGTGAGCACTGATCCGTTACCTTAGCGTAAGTGTGTATTCTCCTTCAACTTTGCTGGAAGCATCCCGGACCAGGAATGTGCCGTCAGGAGTGTTTCTCATCATGTTGTTCACCTCTTCTCTGCACGGACACAAGAAGTTAAGCACTACGATTGTCCAAAAACTACTTCTACTTGTATTCGGTACCTTGATAAACTCCCCCAGTACCACTCGGCGTCTGACAGACAGTCGTCCTCGGAGCTGGAGTCACTCGCTCCCGTGACTTTAGCTGCGTTTTGATTTTGGGTCGTCAAAACAAAAATAAATAGACCCAAAAATCTGTCATGAGGAACATAATGGCAGGTTTTTCTGGTGCCTACCGTGCTCGTTGGTGGGGTTGGTTAGGACGTCCTGGTGTTCAGCAGGGAGGGCCAGGTCCTGCTGGACGGCCGTCAGGTTGCAGGACTGGCCCTCGCTCTCATTCCGGTTCATCTTTGGCTCCGCGGACTCTGCAACATCAAGTGTACAGCGGCCCGGCGTTAAGTCCTGCTGTCAGAGAAGACCAGGCTGTCTACCAGGCGACCGTCTGCCTCCAGGGGGGCTCTGAGAGCGATCCTTTGGCTGCCTCATCTTGCACCCGGCGGGACAATTTGTACGGGCCCGTCCACTGACAGATGACACTGTCGTGGACCCGCCTGGAATACCAGAACAGGCACTCCTCAACGCTGAGGAACACAGAGTTACGCGGTGGGCCTCGCCTTGCCTCGCCTCACACACCACAGCTGTCAGCAGCAGGATGCCAAGTTTTCGAGCCCCTGCACCTCTGCGCTTGTTGGAGTCGACTGTCAAGCAGGTGACCGTCAAAGACGCGGCTCTGCGTTTGACACAGTTCGTGATTCCTTGACCAGCGTGTGACTTTGGACACGCACGTTGAAGTGCACATTGGTATGTCATGTCTCCAGCACTTGTGACGGCACGCTCGGAGATGCATTAAATTGCTTCGGCAGGCCGTGCTGTGAATTTGAGGAATGGTGCGTAGTTATAAAATTAGACGCGGCGTAAACACGTGAAAGTGTTCTCCACGCCCGGCTCTGGAAATCTGCTAACACAACCTGACATTTCTCTCTCAGAGAGAAGATTAATTAGCAGGTTTCACTAAGGTTCTGCTCACGTTCCCGCCCACTGTTGGAGGCCAATAGTTGGAGAATTATTCCCGGTTATGTTTGTTTCCTGTTTGATTGAGCGGCTCTCCCCAGAGTGTTAGTTTTAATGGCTGGTCGAACCTTACCTTGACCTGCTGGGCAAGGCTCCACGTTGACGCCTTCTTTCTGCTGTTTTGATTGGATGCTCAGTGACGACATCATCCCCGGGAATCCAGAACGGGGCTCGGGATTATCCACCATATGGTGGGCGCTCCGGCTGATGGCTGCAGCGTCCTCCGTCAGACGCAAGGATGCTAGCGATGACGTTGGGTAATCAGCTGGCTGGAGCTCCTCGCACGCTCCCGGCTGGAAACCATTTTCCTCCATTTCCATAACAGAGACTCGGCGGGTCTGGTGGTTTTGTTGGGCTGCTGAAGCGTCAGGGTTTGGAACACATGATATCAGCTCATGGAAGCGCCCATGGCTGACGGGAAACCGAGGGATGATGCAAAGACTCAAGGCTGCCCCGTGTTGTGGAGGTAGAGCATGGTCTCCATCCCGAAACGCCGCTGTAGCCTCGCTGAAGAGCAGGGCGATGACATTGCCAGTAACGTCCTCCTCTTCCTCGCTTAGAAGCTTGTTTCTTTATTGTCGGGCTGGAATGGCTCTTTCATCTTAGTCTCTCCCTTAAAGGAACTCATATCTGGGAGTAACCCGGAGTTCATAAGTAGAGAGCCGCTTCAGTCATGTTTCTGGCACCGTTTTAGGACTGAGAAATGCTCAGATTTCCTCAGTTGTTGCTTTTTTCCTTCAGTGTCAGAAATCCTACAACAAGAAAAGAGCAGTCAGAGCTCAGCACCAGGATTTCACTAACACGGTTGCATCTTTGCGGATTAGACTTTTTGGTTTCAGTATCAAAGTTGGAAACTCAGAGAAAAAATGACGCAGTGAGTAGAATAAGGGTAATCCTAATCTTACAATCTTGGTTTATATTCTAATATCCTGCCAATCTAGAGGTTAAAATATTTACCAGCTCCCAGAAACACCAACCCAGATTATTTATCCGTCAGAATTCATCTCCCGGTCGGCAACCATGACGATTAAAATCGTTCTCTCGCGGGACCGTCCAGCCCAGAAAATGCTCGTGGAGATTTTTGTTATATAACGACAAAGCCGGGTCGTGTTATGGATTACTTTACTTGGTAAAGAATTCTGATCTTCATCCTCCTCCTGCCGTTAATGTCTGGGATTAGTCAGTAGTTTATTACTCCTGTAATTCCATAGATCTTGTTGACGTCATGAATCAAATCATATTTCCCAAAAACGAATATACACCAAAAATGACCCAGTATAGATTATTGGAGATTGCATTAACTGGTCGCTGGTAATAAATCGCACAGCGAGACACAACCTTAGTATAAAAAAGTCGTGATGTGGAAAATGGCGCTGCAACGAAAACACCTTGACTTTAAACTTAAACCTCGATACGATAAACCGTCTAGAATTGTGTCTTTATAACGCCGATCTAAAATTGTCATAACTCGTAAGATAATTATCATCATATTAAAATTCTAATGTTTTCTACATTTTTTAGTCGGAAGAGGGTTTTTCTGGTTTTTGTTTTGTTTTGAACTCCGATAAATGTTAAATGTAAATTAGAAATATTTTTATTCTCCGCAACGTTGGTTCTACAAATTAACGAAACGTTTGCGAGGCCCCAAAATTTCTGGAATTGACGACGGACGACGTCGAGTTCGTAGCGGCGTAAACGCCTCAGTAAAATACCAGGTAATTTCATCTGAAGCATCGTTGCAACTTGGTAGCGATGATGACGATGATGGCTGCTGAGTGCACGTTATCCAAGGATGTGGAATTTTAAAAACTGGTCGGTCGAAGGACGCCGTAATTCCCCGATGCCTTTAAGCTTTCGCCGTCCTGCACCGATGCTTGAAATGCCAAACTGGGAAAGTGAACCAATCGCGGAAGTTCAAGAAGTGAATGACTTCGGATGCAGATAAGAACGCAATCGTCAATAAGGAATGTCGGCAGGATGTGACGGGACGTACCTACCTGGGCCAAGACAGAACGGACCGGGTGACGGGGATGCCGACGTTTCATCGGCATCACGACGCGACGAATAGACACGACCAGACGTACACGTGGCCTGGATCAAACCAACCACAGGCCTCTGTCCTCACGCCATCTGATGTCCCTCCACCCCTCCATTCCTCCCATCCCGCACTGTCTCTTTTCGGCTGTCCTCCATGTTCCAACGATATTCTCCATTTGGTGCTTGTCCATCTCCTCCGAGTGTTACACATCCCCACAGTGCCATTCCTCGGGGTATTCTCTCTCTTCTTCTTTGAAACCGCTCATGACTTCTTAAAAAAAAAAAAAAAAAATACTAGATTTTCCCGGACATTTCCCACTTTGTCCCTACTTTTATTTTGAGGAAAAAAAGCTGCAGAAAATCAGTGTAAAAGGAAAAAAATATATATATGTACACATGCAAAGAGTGCAGGAAAAAAGGAGAGTCCCAGGTTTGGAGCGCTGATGTCGGTGAACGAGGGGGAAAAGAGCAGCGCTACTCTGCACAGCGTAACTCTTTATCACAGTTTGAGAGCTCAGTGGGGGGACCGAAGCATGAGAATGAGTCAGTGGGAAAAAAACTCCCATATAAATAAATAAAGGAAGGATGCCACTGTTGCTATACAGAGAAGGGGGCTTAAAGCCGTCCTGAAATGCGATTGGCCGCCCTGTTGCCATGTGCTCCGGAGTCAGCAGAGACGCCGCTAACAAATCAAGGAATGGTTCTAATATTAGACTGTATGTATCCAGGCAGCGGGAGCCCCTGACCTCTCAACTCTCAAATGTTACGTTCCACTTCACACATCAGCATAATGAAAGAAGCGACGTGGAAATAAATGGTTAAAAAAAAAAAGAAAGAAAGAAAAATGTTACAGCAGGCTGGACTAAACCGCAGACAGCCTCCCATCGTCCCAAGTTTGTGACATTCCGTAAACAGCCAGTCTGGTTTTTGTAGCTTGGTGGACAATATGGAATACGCTTTTAAAAAAATGCCTTGTTTATTTATGTGCTGTAAAATTGTAGGAATGTTTAACATGTGGGATAAAATGGGTCTCCACATTAAATATGAATCAAGTGTGCACGGATTTCTCTGTCTGCTGATTTAAGCTAGTTTGCGCTGTTCTTGACGTAATCAAATCCAACATTATTTAAAGCCTTCGGAATTCTTTAACATCTGATTTTTAGGTATATTTTGACACGCGTCGTTTTGATCGCATGGTTATTATTCAAGAGCCGCGTTTGTATAATAACCAGTTTAGATAACACAAAACAAACAACAGTGCTGACCTGTGCACAATTTCACAGCCATTCTCTCTTTATTTCTGCTCTCGGCAAACAAAGAAAATAAACCGTAGGTGAAAAACAGAGTCGACTACCCAGCATCATCGCTGTGTCAGTTTCAGCTGCAGTCTTCTTCTTTCTTTATCATTTTTGGCCTTGTCAAGTTGTATTTGAATCACCAGAAAGGTAGTGTTTGTCCCCGAGACTCGTAGTAGTAATATTATTCTTTTTGATTTGCACCAGTTGATGAGCTGTTGTCCAGAACATTCCCTCGGTTGAGCTGCCGGCCAACCCCGAAGCCCTTTTTAATTCTTCTTTAGGAGGGATAAGAACTCCTTCCTGAGGTCTTGGTTTTCGTTGAAACTTCCGAGCATGACGCTGGTGACCGTGCTGGCGTTCATCTTCTGCACACCTCGCATCACCATGCACATGTGGCTGCAACAGGCAGAGCATCTAAATCTGTGTGTGTGTGTGTGTGTGTGTGTGGGTGATGGATGGCGTGGTGATACTCACCAAGCCTCAACCCACCACCGCCACCCCAGCAGGCTCCAGCGCCTCAGAGATGGCCGAGGCGATCTGTTTGGTCAAACGCTCCTGAACTGGAGCAGAAATAACACAAATGTTACACTCCGGTAGCAAACGGCAGGCTTCAGGAAACAGAGCGTCTCACCTTGAAACCTTCTGCTGTAAACTTCAACAATCCTGGAAAAACCAAAGGAGAGGAATCAAAACACAGTCTCATGTCTAGTGTGTGTGTGTGTGTGTGTGTGTGTGTGTGTGTGTGTGTGTGTGTGTGTGTGTGTGTGTGTTTGCATTTACCTACCTGGCCAGTTTACTGAGACCCACCACCTTTTTGTTTGGTAGATAAGCTATGTGAGCCTGAAACATTTACAGAAAAATAGAGAATACCTTTACAGAAGACTGGTTAAAGACGTAAAAGCAGGTTGTAGGTGCACAGTTCTGAGAATCTTTGCCTTAAGAACCAGTTACCTTGCCAAAGAAGGGCACCAGGTGATGTTCGCAGAGAGAAAACATCTCGATATCCTTCACAATCACCACTTCTTGGTGGTTTTCATCAAAAATGGCGTCGTTCAGGATTTCTGTGGATTCCAAAGGTTCATGCATGACCTCTCTCTTTGGAAGAGCTGGGAGGTTACCTTCAGTGGCGCGTTAGGGAAGGCTCACCTTTGACGGATTCGTTGTAGCCTTTGGTGAGGAACTGCATGGCTTTGGCGGCGCGCAGCGGTGTGCGCTGGAGTCCCTCCCGGGTGGCGTCTTCCCCGAGCTCGGTCAGAATGTCCTTGTAGGACTTCTCCATTTGGGACACCCTGTCTGCGCCTGCCGCTCCGTTGCAGGCTTGTTCTTCTTTGCACGGACCGTTGTGCTGACCATCGATGTACATGTGGGGGTAGTCGTCAACGACTGCGCTCATGGTTCTGGATGTGCGTGTCAGCTCGGTGGACGACGCTCCGGGACGCTCGGCTCCTGTGGGCAGCTGTTGTCTCAGGACTCCCTTTTTAAACGCCCCACGCGGTACCCCTGGGCCACTGTGTCACAGCAGTTTACAGCGTGCAGGAGATGATAGAATGTGTATAATTACCCTTCCCTCTTTCCACGCTGACTAAGTCATCGGGTAAATCGATTTTGCAGCCGGAACCACAACGCAGCACCGGATGGTCCTGTGATTCCAGTTTGAATACCTAAAGGTCAAAGACTCTGGTGGAGGTCGGACGGTCGGGGCTCCTGGTCCTGTCGTACTCGGGTGTGAGTGTGTGAACGACGACCACGGATGATCCTGGACGGACCCTAACGATCAGTTCAGAGTGACGCTCCTGGGATCGATGTGAAAAGATGCTTCCAATGTGGTTTATCTACTTGGGCTCCTTTGAGGAGGATTTTTTTTAAATGGCAGCAGCGGCTGCCTGTGACGAGCACGTACTCACACGTGGATTCATGTGGAAATATTATCCCACTCTTCTAATAATGGAGGGACTGTCCTAGCTTGATTCTGTTATCCTCGGTTTGTACTGTCTACACTTAAGACCTGAAGCACTTTTGTTTTCCCAAGAAAGTTCATCATGATTCAAAATCACCAGTACGGCGGGGATCTGACTGTTTGCCCTGACGGTCATGTGACTCCAAGGCTGGTGTGCTTTTGGGTAGTAGTATTTGTTAATCTGTGGTTGGAGGTCACCAAAGATCAGGTAAACTTGATGGTTCCCAATGCGGAGAACTGGAAATGTGGGTGCGATCCAACGTCTCTTTTCTGCATTTGAACCCATCGCATCAGAAAAGTAAATGCACCAACGCTTGCCTGCCTCTGCGGCCTCAAGCGCTCCTGTTTGGAGCGAGAAGAAACGATTTTGCATCTATGTTCATGTCTGTCTTAGCCGGAGTAATACCCCCGTGATGGGTCAGCTGGAGTTTATCTGTTTGTGAGCAAAATTACCCGAAAGGTTAATTTTCTGGTTTTAACATCATTATAGGGAAATTCTGAGAAACAGTTGATCTACGTGTTGTAGGTTTGAGGGGAGAGGGCGTCATGATTGTGGATCAAAGTTCCAGATTCTGGCATTTTAAATCCAGAGGCTGTGAAGAGTAGCTAGGCGGGGCGTGGAAAAAATGGCTGCCGGCCCCCGAGGTCAGCGATCTTATCTTGTTTGAGGACGTTTTCGGCAGCAGCCGTCCACCCTGCTGACTGTCTTGTGCTGTCGACGCCTGCGGATGTCTGATGGGCGGAGGCGTTCAGGAGCACGACCACAGGAACACCAGCGACTTCAGGGAAAGGTGTGTTTGGGTTCCTGCGTTTCACTGCAACGCCGTAAAACTTCTTTTATTTATTGAAAAGCTTTCAAGGAATTTTAATTACTTTATTGTTATTATTATTGTTAATCAAATTACTATTTGATTAATAATAAATGATGTCGGACTATTTGAACTTAAATTGCTTTTTTCTGTAGAAAAGAAAAAAACTTGAGAAAGTTACTTTACATTTACGCGCACCTAATATGAGTAATTGTTTGACATCGTTTCAGGCATAAATATAGTGTTATTCGACGTCCGTTTTTCTTATCTAAAATGTTTGTGAAGGAGGAACTCACATAAACATAAATGTTTATTTCACTCTTGAGCTGATTACAGGTAACAGGCGGAAAGTGGTCTGATAAACCAGGCAAGTCAGAAAGTGGGAAAAACAGCCACACGGAATTGTTTCATGTACACAGAAAACTCCCGCGTGGCCGTAAAACATGAATATATATCAGGTTTATTTAAATGTAAGCTTTTATCTTCTGGCAGTGAATACATTAATGTTATTAGAACATCATCATCATCTCAGATTTATGGAAAAATAAAATTAAGAGAACTTATAAATGTTGGACATATGACAATATATAAATATACACTTATTTATTTATATTCCAGTGGAGCTTTTGTACAGCGTGGATCCAGGTTTGTGTCCAGAACTGGTCAGTCTGAGGCCCAGGCCTTGTGGGGGCTGCTGGGACTCCTGGGCTGGGCCTTCGGACTTCCCTGAAGCAAAAAAAAACCACTTGAGTTTAGGTGTCTGTAGCATCGCCGCGTCTACCCTTTAAACATCTGTATTGGTGTAAATATTAGCGCGTCGTGGATTCGTAGAAAATGATGGTCAACACCCATGGACAGGTCTCGGTGGGACCTGTAGGGGGCAGCAGCGGGTCGTCGTGGAGGGCGAGCCCTATTTAGGGGATACATTTCCTAAAAAAACATATTACAAATAATTCTGGACTTAAGTTGTTTCATTTTTTCCTTGACTTAAGGGCTGTTTATGCAGGGACTCTGCTGTAAACTTGGGTTTCATGACCTCCTTTTTATTGTAACCCATCTCCTGTCTTCCCAGGCTGGCACGGACGAGAGGACGGACTCACCCCAGCAGACTGGTTTTTGGCATAGTTCATGTGGGCGTAGAGCAGCACAGCGGTGTCATTGTGGGACGCCTCCAGCGCGATGGACAGAGCATTGCTGCCATCCTACACACACAACGGAGGAACATGTGAGTTACCGCAGCCGAAAACCCAGAAGGTTGGAGTGTAGTTACTTGGAGGTAAAACCTTGACACATCCATCAAGTTTAGATTTTTAGAAATAATTGTCCAACGCCAACGGGCCGTCTCGCTATGCTAAACTCAAACTCAGTCCAGGAACTGAAAGGCCAACTCATTCTGGCACCGATGTGTGGAAAAAACCATCTGTCCGGCCTCTCTCATGAACGTTCAGTCATAATCCAGAAGCAGAGCCAATTTAACTGCAGGTTTTTTTAAAAACACAGCCAGAATGATCACCGGCAGCAACGTGACGGTGGTACCCTCAGACCTGTTCATGTAGAAAATATTTAGGAAAAAAAAGGAGAATAACAGTCGACAAGGAAACTTTGTAGACCGGTTTCCCATGAGGAGCCATTTCCTGAGAGCAGATTAAGCTAAATCCCAGACAAGACATTGCACGGATACTTCCAGGAGCCGGAGCTCCAGCTGCCGGAGCAGCGTGAGAGCTCTTCCCTCCGAGGCTGGCTGCTGTTATTAAATTAAAAGTCCTCACATTGTCAACAATGGATATATCACAGCCAGGCTGCTCCAGCAGCAGCTGGACGATCTCCGCACGGCCGTGTTCGCAGGCGCACATCAGAGCCGTGGAGCCCTCGTCGTCCTGCACGTTGACGTCGGCGCCACATTCCAGGAGCGCCCGCACCATCTCCTGCCGCCCGTGGCTAACGGCGAGCATCAACGCCGTCTGGCCTGCCTGCGAATGACCGAGATTAGCTTAGCCTGAATGGACTTTGTGGTTGTTAGCAAAGGTTCTTGTTCAGAACTGGTCAGTGACGTGCACCAACTGTGCGCCACCACCTCCGGCTGAGACCTACCTGGCTAGCTTTAGCATTGACGTTGCCCTGACAGAAGAGTTTCTTCACCACACCCATGTCCTCCTCCTCCTCCTTCACAGTAGACAAAGCTGCTAGCATGATGGCTGTGTAGCCAGCCTTGTTTGGCTTGTCCACGCTACAAACGCCTGCGGAGGAGAGTCCGTAAACACCACGATGCTGCTGTGGCGTCTTTCTGAGGTGCGGCGGTAAAAGGGTCGGTTGGGGACTGACCTGTGTCCAGGAGCAGTTCCACCACCCCAAAGTTGGAGTGGGACACGCTGTAGTGGAGCGCCGTGTTGCCGTTGCCGTCGGTCACGTTGACCACATGCTCCAGCAGCACCGGCGACACCTCGGAGAACGCCATCAGGTAGTCGGACACCCGCGAAGGCTGAGCCGTCTTGGCGCTGGAGACGCGGAACCACTCCAGCTGGACGGTGTGTGTGCTGGAGAGCTGTAGTCAGGTGGGAAACTAGTGTTTCTTTGCACTGAATATTCAGGGAGGTCAAGGGTCCTGTTATCGCTGCATGCAGCTGCTGTTGTCTGAGGCGGCTGCAGGGCCCAAAGAGCCCTAAGATGGAAGCAGAGAGCACGACCCTCCACCCAACAGCCTCCAGAAGAAAACAAACCCCTGAATCCACCAAATCGAAGCAGCTTTTCAACCTAATCAGACTAAAACCTCATTGGAGGTATCAGGAGGAGGTTCCTGGGGTGGTTTTCTATCCCCAAAAGCAAACTGAAGCATGCAGACACGCACCACTTCCTTGCTCCTCAGCGCTTTGGCCTCGTCGTTCAGGTGGTTCCTCAGGATCAGACAAGCTTCGCGCATCTTGGAGCCAAACTCAAACCTGAAAGGAACGAGACATTTTTACGCTTCGGCCTCTCCGGGCGGCCGTCACGCGTGTGTGTGAGCCGGCAGGACACACTTCTCTTTCACCGCCACGGAGGAGTAAGCGCTGGGCGTGTCCTCGTCGGTGTCGCTTTCATCCAGGTTGACGTTTCTCTCCTCCTCAGACGTTTCTTCGTCCAGAGCGGCCTCGTCCTCTGTGCTATCCAGACACTCTCCGTCTCCACTTTCGTCTGAAGAACTTCCATCCTCCTCCTCCTCCTCCTTTTCGCTAGATGTGGATTCGTACCTGGGAGACAGCAGGTTGAAGTCAGTTTCGCTAGCTCAAGCCTTCTGCTCGGAGCAGCGCGTCAGCGGGTGGATGCACCTCCACCCACCCTCCGTTCAGAATCCCAACAAACTGCAGGCTCTTCTTGCTGCTGGTGCGGCTCTGCTCCGCGCTGCTCCCGTCCTTCCTCTTCATGATGGACTTGAGCACGCCTGCAGCAGGAGGAAGCAGACGGACAGACAGTAGTCGGCAGGGAAAGAACGCACGAGGTGAACCAGCTCAGAGAAGGAGGTGGGGCCTTTGGGGGCCTTTGGGGGCCTCTGGGGGCCTTTGCCCGGCCTCCACACCACGTTCTGCTTCTTCTACACCTGTTCTGGTGCTGACCAGTGTGGTCTTCGCTCCCAGCTGCTCCTCTTCCTCCATCTTCTGTGCCATGCTGACCGTTTCCTCTGGTGAGACCTTATACTCAGCCATGCTCGGCTGTCTCTTCCTCAGCACCTTCTCCTCCTCCTCTGTGTTGTCTTCAAACAGGTCCTCCCATTGGCTGCCGGTGCTGACCAGCGCAGCAGCCCTTTCCGCAACCACAGCTTCGGTCTGGGTGCTTTGTGGCGTCTGGTTGTCGGTAAGGCTCTGGCCGACGCAGGCGTCGGCCACCTCGGCCCCGCTCTGAGCCGAGGCGTGCTTCAACGGTGGAGTCTCCGTCTCCACCTGAGCATCCACCAGGTCTGGCTGTGCTGACACGCCTTTCTCAGAGGTGTCTTTGGAGTTCCTCTCCTCCAGCTGGGCTTTGAGGGCCAGGAGGTCTTTGTCAGCTTCACTCAGGCGTTTCTCCAGAGCGACGATGGACTCCTGCTGGAACCTAACGGTGTCCTGAAGGGCGTCCATCTCCCGCTGAGCCTCGCTGGTCACTCCGAGCAGAGACTCCATCACCCAAACCTCGGCCTCGGTTGTGTCCACGCGGGTCTGCGCTCCTTGGTCACGGACAACAGGGACTTCTGTTCCGGTGCCTTTCTCCCAGAGCTTGACCGCAGGGCCCTCGCAGGCATCCTTGCGACCCCGGCTGTGGAAGACCACCACAGACTCCAGTGGGACATCGTCCCCCACGGCCACCGATTTCTTCCTTTCTGGAGCTTTCCCCAAAAGCTTGCATGGAGCTTTCACGTCCCTGCCCTCGAATTTCTCGGTGAGCCTTCCCAGCTCGGCCTTTCCTGGGCCCCTGACGGCCGAGGGTGGGCTGGTCAGCCGGCTCTGGGTGCCCTGGTGCATCTTCGTGGTCTCTGTGGTCTGGGTGAAGGAGTCGCTGGTGGGCTGCCTCCGCTGAGCTTTCTCCAGCGCAAGCAGGAGCGCGTCCTTCTCTGCCCGGAGACCAGCCAGCTCCTTCTCCAGCGCAGGAACCCCCTTCACCCTCTCCTCCATCTCCTTCAGCTGCTTCAGGGCTGTGGCCATCTGCTCCCGCACCGTCTGCAGCTGGCTGGGCGGGATGGGCGTCATTGCGGCCGCTGGCGTGCTGAGCCCAGAGGTCTGAGGGCTGGGTTTGGCCTGCAGGGGCTGGGCGGACGGCAAGTGTTTGGGAGGGTCCGCCAGCTGAAAGCGTCCACCGTTCTGGTGTTGGTGGGTTTGTTCCTGCTGGAGCCGCCGGCTGGTCTCCAGGAGGGTCCTCTCAACGCGGGGGTTGCGCTGCGGGGGAGGGGGCGGGACCTTGGCGCCCGCAGACAGAGGAGGGGCAGTCAGAAGGGTCACGGGGGAGAGACCGAGCCCCTCACAGGGGGCTGACCCTAGGCGGTTCCGCGGTGGTGGAGGAGGCGGAGCTCTGCCATCCTCGCTGGCTGGCGAGGACAGCGACTCGGTGGACGTCCACCCGCTGGTGCGGCCCCCAACGCTCGGACTCCTCTGGGAAAGCCTGGGCCCTCGGCTGGAGCGCCGCGAGCCGACGGGCGCCCGGCGCAGATTGTGTCCGCTCTCGATCTCTTCCACATATTTGAGGAAGTCCAGGTCCAACTGGAAGCCATACGGAGTCTGGACGGAGTAGGAGCCAGGCTGGTCGCCCTCGCCCCGCCCGGAGCAGATGAACGGAGAAGCCAGATCTGCACGGAGAGATGAATACGCATTCACACTTCCTGAGTACCAACATTGGAGGGTTTGGGGTGTGTTTCTGAATAAAGTAAAGTACACTCTCGTCCTTGGACCTTCACTTAGCACAACTACTGGTAAAACCTGCAGCTGACAAAGAGGAACAACACACAGGACCTCGCTCCATCACTACCAGCGCCGGTCGGGGAGGCCAGCGGGGCCAGAACCTGCACCAGGAGTGTGAGCTGGAGCCCGGCTTCTTACCAGGCAGGTTGGGGTTCATCTGCACCGACTGAGCCATTGTTGAGGACGCGGACGTTGGGCCGAGCGCAGCCGCCAATCAGCACCTGGCTGGAGCAAACGAGGGGGGGGTAGACACGGTGGGTCGCTTCAGTCAGTGTGGACGTACCCGCCAAAGCATCACAGTAGTCACATGACCTGCTCAGACCCGATTTACCGGGTGGATCTAGGTTGGAAGCAACAACAAGGTGCACAAACAGGCGTGGAGTTAGCTTTTTATGGGTGGGGGGGCGTGTGCGAGCTTGCCGCTGAGGGCAACAGATGGTGAATTCTTTACATTCACAGATGGAGCTTTGGATAAAACGCCGCTTTGTTTCCCTCCCTGCTCAGAGGTGTGACCCATATCTGACACCCGCCGGACCTCGGCGACTCGCCAGAGCCCTGGCAACGTTGAAATGTAGCTTTGTGTACACGCACACACACACTCACACACTTGTGGTGCTCAGTTCAGGTGAAACGACGGAGAACAAAGAGATGGTCAGAAACCCAGCTGCGGCTCCTCCAGCAGCTTCAGGCCACAATGGCCCCGAACGCTGCCTGGAAACCGCACCGCTGGATCCTCTTCCTCCGATTGTCAGGCCGATGTATCTACGCCGCCATCTTTGAAGTTCATCCAAAATCAAGGCAGACAGAGGGAACGAGGGCCAGCGGATGAGCTTTGAGCTCGTGACAACCGGCTCGCCAACAGGCTGAGACCCCGTTTAGTCCCAGAAAAGACCGGAAATATAAAAGGCCTCCTTCGCCTTAGGGCTGATAATTAAAGCTACAAACTGGAGCGGCTAGTCGGGCGTCGTCGTTAGCTTACTCACATCAGGAGCTCTCAGACGCTCATTCGTGCAGCTGAAGTTCAGGCTGGTTCCTGGTTCCACCCAGCCCTAGAAAAGAAGAGCAGAGTCCAGATCAGAGGAGAAACCAGCCAGGAACATGTCAGTCGTCACGTCTGGAGACTCCTGGGTCCCAGCGCAGGGTCACATGACCGCCGGTCACAGGTTAAAGGTCCTGATGCTGCTTCTGTGTAGGCGGAAGGACCGTCTGCGTCGGCTCGCCCACCTGCAGCGCTGCAGTCCGCTGGATTACAGGTGTGAGTGTGTAGGGAGGAAATGACAGGGGCCGCTGGGAGCCACACACACACACACACACACACACACACACTGGTCTCCGTTCATGGGTGTTAGATTCCTTCATCAAAGAGCCAGAAAGTGTGTACAAGGCAACGGCTACAGTTGCTGAACAGCAGGAAAAACACTCGACCCCGGAGGCAAATTGTCAGATACGGCGTCTGCAGCTATTCATTTTATCTGGGACACACACTCGTGTGCCAGTGCACACACACACACACACACACACACAGAGGTGTTTTCCAGCAGCCCCAGGCACATTCTTGATGCCTGTTGTTGCTACACGCAGGTCGTCATTCAAGCTGACTACTGATAACCTAGAGACACACACACACAGCCATCTGTCAGCTCCACACACACACACACATACACACACACACACACACACACACACACACACACAGCGTGCAGGCTGGCCTCCTGAGCTGCTCTCGGTGCTTGTGGACGGCGCTTTGGCTAAGGCGATAAGAGCCGGTTCTGCTCTTCTTCACTGCTGTCGCTTCCTGCCCGCAGGTCAAACCTGCGGCCGACTGCTGCGGTAAGAGGCTAGAGGCTAGAGGCTGCACGGCTGCAGGCTGCACGGCTGCACGGCTGCAGGCTGCCAGGTGAGAAATCTGGCTTTTAAAAAGCCTGAATCTGCTCAGTCACAACCCTTCCCGCCCACCACGGCCGCTGACCAAGCTTCAGACATGGCCGACAGCGTCCGAATGGGCAGACTGAAGACTTCCTCCAGATTCTGTGTGAGCACCTTCACACTATATTATACACACTTTATTATACACACTATATTATACACACTTTATTATACACACTATATTATACACACTATATTATACACACTATATTAAACACACTATATTTCAATAAAAATAAACTACAAAAACACAGGTTCCTGGTTGCATACTTTCACTCTTCAACTAATTTCCCACCATATCCTGTCTTATCTTCCTTTTTGTCTTTATCACATGATTCATCCTCTCTCTCCCTCCCTCTCTCTCTCTCTCTCTCTCACACACACTCACACACACACACACTGGCTGTTCTCAAGTGTTGCTGTTTTTCTCTGTGATTTGATGACAGACAGCAAATTACAGAGAGGCCACATTCCTGCTCTCTTCCCTGGATTCTGCCCATCTGAGACCAGGCTGGCCAGAGACACACACACACACACACACACACACACACACACATAATCACATACACCATCACATACAAGCACACGCAAACACCGTCTGTCTGCACAGTTATGAAATGGACAGGAACTATTTTTGTCAACACACACACACACACACACACACACACACACACACACACACACACACACACACACACACACCCTGCTGTTAATCGGTTGTCCACCAGCTTCATTTAGCAGATTCCTGAAGCCTCCTAACATACTTATCCCCATCTCCCCCCCTCTCATCACACAAACACCTCTCCTCTAACTCTCCAAACTCTTTTCCTTCTTCTGCTCCAACTTTACTATCTTCTGCTCATCTTCTGAACCTTAAAAATTCCCATTAAAAAACCTTACCCTGCCTAGCCTTCACTTGCATAACTTTACTTTTTCTTTATTAGACTTAAAAATATTAAATAAAAACCTTTTTTATTATCTGCACTCTTAAAAAACTTCTTTTTTTTATCTCTCTTTTTCCCTCGACCCGGAGCAAATTGTCAGATACGGCGTCTGCAGCTATTCATTTTATCTGGAACACACTACTCGTGTGCCAGTGCACACATCACACACACACTTACACACACACACACAGAGGTGTTTTCCAGCACGCCCCAGGCACATTCTTGATGCCTGTTGGTTTGCAACACGCAGGTCGTCATTCAAGCTGACTACTGATAACCTAGAAACACACACACACAGCCATCTGTCAGCTCCACACACACACACACACACACATCACCTACACACACACACAGCGTGCAGGCTGGCCTCCTGAGCTGCTCTCGGTGCTTGTGGACGGCGCTTTGGCTAAGGCGATAAGAGCCGGTTCTGCTCTTCTTTCACTGCTGTCGCTTCCTCGGCCCGCAGGTCAAACCTGCGGCCGACTGCTGCGGTAAGAGGCTAGAGGCTGCACGGCTGCAGGCTGCACGGCTGCACGGCTGCACGGCTGCAGGCTGCCAGGTGAGAAATCTGGCTTTTAAAAAGCCTGAATCTGCTCAGTCACAACCCTTCCCGCCCACCACGGCCGCTGACCAAGCTTCAGACATGGCCGACAGCGTCCGGATGGGCAGACTGAAGACTTCCTCCAGATTCTGTGTGAGCACCTTCACACTATATTATACACACTATATTATACACACTATATTAAACACACTATATTATACACACTATATTATACACACTTTATTATACACACTATATTAAACACACTATATTATACACACTATATTATACACACTATATTATACACACTATATTATACACACTATATTATACACACTTTATTATACACACTTTATTATACACACTATATTATACACACTATATTAAACACACTATATTAAACACACTATATTTCAATAAAAATAAACTACAAAAACACAGGTTCCTGGTTGCATACTTTCACTCTTCAACTAATTTCCCACCATATCCTGTCTTATCTTCCTTTTTGTCTTTATCACATGATTCATCCTCTCTCTCCCTCCCTCTCTCTCTCTCTCTCTCTCACACACACTCACACACACACACTGGCTGTTCTCAAGTGTTGCTGTTTTTCTCTGTGATTTGATGACAGACAGCAAATTACAGAGAGGCCACATTCCTGCTCTCTTCCCTGGATTCTGCCCATCTGAAACCAGGCTGGCCAGAGACACACACACACACACACACACACACACATAATCACATACACCATCACATACAAGCACACGCAAACACTGTCTGTCTGCACAGTTATGAAATGGACAGGAACTATTTTTGTCAACACACACACACACACACACCCTGCTGTAAATCGGTGGTCAACCAGCTTCATTTAGCAGATTCCTGAAGCCTCCGAACAGACGGATCCCATTGTTCCTCCGTCTGACTCAAACACTGTCTGCAAATGTCCAAACTCGGGCCGACGGGCTCTAACGGACGTCGGCGCTGCAGCGTCTCAACCTGAAAAGTCCCAGGAAAAACCGGACCCGCCCGACCCTGAACGTCCAGACCTGACGGAGGCTTCAGGACACGGAACAAGCGGAAATAAACACCGGTCTGCGAACCGCACGCTTCAACAACTGCTTTTTATTAGCGCTGTTTTTCCCTCCGATTGGCGCCGCTGGCTAACGCGCCGGCTGACCTGGGGTCACTCACAGGGAGGAAGAGGAAGTGTGCTGCTTGGAGGGGTCACGCTCATGTCTGAAAACAGTGACTTCCTCTCAGCTGCACCCTCCTCCCAGGGTTGGGGGGGGGCTGAGAAGGCCCGCCTCCCCCGGCTGACGGCGTTTACCAGAGAAAAGGTGATGAATCTGCCTGCTGACAGAGGGGAAGATAACTCACAAATACCACGACCCTACGACCCCTCAACCCTGGATTTGTGCTCCCACTCCGGGGACAATCCCAGCATGCACCGGGGGAAGCTAGCGGGCATCCCCAGGGCCGTTAGCCGATAGCAGGGCTAGCAGAAGCTCGCTTTGGTAACTTTTGCCCCAGGGTGGAGACTGTCCAACGAACCTTCACCCCAGGAAATCTCAAATCTAAACCCAAGATAATCCCGCTCCTAATCTCAGATTCACGGGGAGGTTTCTTTGATGTGTTCTTTCATGTGAGGAGACCTGAGATGGATGGAGGACAGGAGCGCCTCTGCTGCTGGACTCTGCCCTTCCCTACAGGAAGCCCTCTGTACTCCCCCAATAAATCCCCTGTCATCATCATCACACACACACACACACACACACACACACACACACACACACACACACACACACTCCTCATGCCCCTTTGGGAAACCTCCCATTGTTTCCCTGTAGAACTCTGTGTGTGTGTGTGTGTCTCGTTGGGGGGTCCTGTCAGGAAACCCATTTGCCATCCTGAAAGCTGCTTCCTGAAACTAGCAGGAAGCAGCCGAGAGGACAAACAGGCGCACGCAGGCCGCAGCAGCGTCACATGACACATCCGACCCAAGCCAAACCACACACACACACCGGTTCCAGCTTCACACCCAGACGCAGGAAGACGCCTCCTGCCTGAGACGCCGCCGCGGCCCCCCCAGTCCTGCTGGATCCTCCACAGACGCGCTTCTGTGATTTATCAGCCGTGTTTTCCTGCAGCGTCACATGCTTCCCTCCCTCTTCCTTCCAGACGCTCCGGCGAACACAATCAACCGCATTCAGCCTCCACAATGAGCCATTCTGCTGCTCTGGTGGCTCCAGGAGCTTCTGGGGCCTCCTTGTAGCCCCCTTGGTGACGTTGACCTGGTCTGGGACGGCTACTTTCCTCTGTGGTCATGTGATGTTGCTACGCCAGCGACCGTTGCTCGTCCTGGTCCTAAGCAAGTCTTCTTCCTCTACAAAGCCACCTTTTACTTTGGAAGGTTTGGAACCCATCAGCAGCCCCAGCTGAGGCTCGGGCGCTCTCGTGCACTCTCGTGCACGCCGGCTGAGTCCAGCACTTCCAAATGAGACTTTCCTCACCCAGTTTCCACCCAGTTTCCACCCAGTTTCCACCCAGTTTCCACCCAGTTTCCACCTCGGATGCGCTCGGGACCAAAGGCCCCTTGTTTCCCTCCGGACAACCCCGGCCTCTGTGCGCTCTCCTCCTCCCTCGGAGTCCCCCTCTCCCCCAGCTGTGCTGCGCTCCTCGCCGCCATCCCGAGGTTGTGTAATGAAAGACTGACACGTTTGTCTCTCTGACAGTCGCTTTGAGGCTCCAGATGTTTGATTCTCAGAGCTACAGAGGAACAGCTGTCGGCCGTCAGATTCCAGGCCAGAAAGGGCTGAAGGGAGGGCGTGATTGTGTCGGTTCCTCCAGTGTTGGAAATGACACGGGCCCCTGGAGGGGCCCCGAGTAATGACAAGCTTCTGAACGACACACACCTCCATCACCAGCTGAGTCCCATGATCAGTCCTAAAGCAGGACCGCTGATACTGGGAGGACTCCAGGAAGGTCCTGGCTCAGCTCCCTCACCTCAGGTCCTCTTAGAGCCCTGCACTTCCTTGAATTGTTCCAAGGATAAAAACTGGGCTCCGACGTCGGTGGCTTCAGCCTCCAAAAGTAGCCGTGGTTTGGTTGCCTGGGGGGCGCCGACGGACCTCCAGAACCAGACGGTTGCCACATCAGCCGAGAAGTCGAGAATTACCACCAGTTTCTCTCTGGTATGAAGAAAATCCAAACCTTTCCGAAGCTGGAAATCTTTCCCAAGGTCTGCCGTGGCTGGTTTTAATGACTGTTATTGGTCCAAGTCCAGCAGCCGCTCAGACACACGGGATGAAATTACACCTAAATTAGGTTTCACTGCTTACGGCATTACCAGAATTTAAACCCGACATCTCTCGGAATGAAAACGTGGTCTTTGGTGGCTAAACGAGCGTTAACGAGGTGATCCAGGACAACCAGGCTGCTCACGAGTCCTTCACTTCTCTGCTTCTGGTTCCTCACTGAAGAACTAGTGCACGTTCCAGCTACCTTAAAAGCACAACCCTCTGATGTTTGGGATTGTTGGGGAAAGAGCGGCGCAGACACGCTTTTCAGTTGTTGGGAGGCGTCCTTGTCTTCCAGCCCAAACAGCGGCTGCCTGTTCACCAGCCCGTTCAAATGAAAGAACCAGTCCCCACAGCGGGTGCCGAGAGGAACGGCAGCGGCGAGGACGACTGGACGGTTGATCCTATCAAAGCGTCAGGTGGTCTCGCAGTCTTGGGACGCCAACGTTAAACTTGTTATGGAGTTAAAAATACCAACCCTTCAATCCAGCAGACGGCGGCGGCGTGGCGACGAGCGGAGGCTGAAACCCAGCTCAGGTCTAAGCTAATGTTCCAACGTCGCCCAGAACCAAACACGGGTCAGTAATAAAGTGCCAGCGCTGACCTCTGACCCCTGACACCTTGAAATCAAGATGCCTATTTCTTAGCACGAGCCGTAAGTGGAACCCCAGCGTCCTGTTGCAGCCCGCCGGTCCCCGACCCCCCCCCAGCCACGGCCGGTAGCCCAAAGAGCGGCTCCGGCCTCAGCTTAGCGCCTGGTTTGGGGTCCTCCTCCAAACCACAACCCCGTCCTTGTTTACTTCACAAACACCGCCAGACGGCCGCAAACACACACCAGCCTAAAACCTGTTTGGACAGTTAACGTGTCGGTCAGCCGCCAGGCCCCGCAGCTCCTGGTTGGCTGGGAACTCGTTAGCTCAGCGGCGTCCACTTCTTCCTTCGCTCTTCACTGACTTTTCAAGAGCCATGTTTGTTTTTAACAGCTACCCTCCGTCCGTTTCTTTAAGCCGCTTCACCGAAACCAGCTACTGCTACCAGCTACTGATCACAAATCTGTGAAAATCGAGCAAATTTCAGCCCTGATGTGGAGCGGATTCATCCCAGCTCCAAAAACAGTGTCTGGGCCACCAACCAGCTTGGAAAACAGTAAAAAAAATAAAGATATAAACTAGGAAGGAAATCCCTCTGAATTCCTTCTGCAGCTGAGGAAAACCAAGACTCCTCCTGGACACAAGCGCGTCACACGCTCCATGTTTCAGCACAGGCGTCCGACCAGCATCTTCCCAACATGTTCCCTGAGTGTTCCCTCTGGTGTCCCGGAGGTTTGCTGGGACCTTTTCTGCTGGTCACGAGGGAGTCGTCATCTGATCATCACGCAAGGTTAAAACTATGAAGATGCAGCGGCGTGTTCCCAAGAGACCGGAGAGGAGCCAAGGGAGGGGTCCCATCGCTCTGACAATGGAGCGGGGTGTGTGTGTGTGTGTGTGTGTGTGTGTGTGTGAGTTGGGGGGAGGTCAATCCTTATCAACCCTTAGGGTTGATAGCTGATGTCTAAATTAGTCGACATGTCAAACAACTTTGTTATTGAGAGTTTAGGTATAAAATGACCTGAAAGGTGGCCAACAGGAAGCACCGGGGAGCTGCAAACACCCTCAAAACATGAAATGATCCAAAGCTTCAAGAAAAAGCTTAAGTTGCGTTTCTGGATAGAGGATAAAGGGAGCGGGGTTAAAACAGTCCAGCACGTCTAAAGGTTATTCACGTCCATCAAATAAAGTTTCTAAATGTAGCCGACCACATTGGTCAAACAGGTTTCAATAACAATTCAGCCTGAAACTAAAAGTACGATAACTACATTTAAAAAATAAATAAATCTGTGCTGCTTGCATAGGTAAAGACGACAGTTTCGCCCAGACAGACAGAAAAAAGTCAGTTATGGTCACGTTAAGGCGCTAATGGAAGCCTGCGATCACGGGTGAAGTCAGGCTGCTAATGAGCGGAGAGCAGCGGGACCAGCCGCAGCCCCGGGCGGCTTCTTACCTCCTGCCTTCCCCCCTGGAGTCGCTCTGAGACTTGTCATGACTTTCCGAGAAGGTGAGGAAAAGTTTGGGAAGAGAAGAAAAAAGTCCCTTTTTTTGACTGGGTCAAGTTAACGAAAGCGTGAAGAACTATTTCCGAATAACGATGTCAAAATAAAACCCCGATGACGACGGTGGGGATGATGTTCTTTGTTTTAATTTTTACCGCTAAAAGTAGTACTATCACTAAGGTTGGTAAAGGTTTATTTTATTTTTTACTTTATGATCCACTTTCATTGCTTACTTGCTAAAGTTTTTTTGCTACCATGGTTAGACGTTCTCATACGCTTTATTTTGGAACGTGAGACAGCTTCGCTTGTTAAACTGTTGCTCTTGACGCCATTTAAAGAGGTCGATGACGTAACGCGCCATCCACCAATGAGAAGTGAGATACCGAGGTTTGGGGCCGTGACGACATCTGGGCGTGGCTTGGTTGTCATTTTGGTCAGGTGGCGCCAAAGTGACGCGATCTCCCGTTAGAACGATTATCCACAATTTGAAGTAATCTCGTCTCAATATGATAAAGTTTTATTGGGTTTATAAAAGTATTAAAAGCATCACGTACTCTACTATATACTATATTACTTTTAAAAAGTGTTTATATAAGATCATCGCCGTAATGTATAAAATTGTACATTTAGTTGTAAAGCCAACCTGTACCGCGTGCTTTACCACAGCAGAGGGCGCTGTTGCTACCGGAAAGGTGCCGTGATGGACAATAACTGTCAACACGCAAAACACCCCCAAAACACGAACGTGTGTATGAAAGTATAGCGCTTAAATACACCAAGTCACTGCACAAAAAATGTACAAAAATAAAAATAATAACGGTTAGTTTTTATTTTCTATTAATATTAAGTAATAATTAGTGGCTTCAGGGAATATGGTTTTATCACTGATATGAAATCTGGAGTCTTTTTTTTATCACTTTAGTCACTAGATAACAACATGTTCCCATTTTCTGTTTAGATCGGCCGTTTCAGCCGCACTTCTGTCCCGTTTATGTTATCAGAGCTAACGCTGTTACTTTCAATTTGAGATGATTGTCATGAAAAATAACACTGTAACAATAATCAACAGCACGTGAATTTGTGAGGTAAAAGAGAGTGAGAAAGAGGCACGTGGTCCCAATAACAATCTAGAATAACCAGAATAATCTGCAGCGATGCCTCAGAAGACAGGACTTTCATTTGGAGAGGAGACATCTTTGCAGAAATGATGAAAGTTTGCTGAAATGACCATTAGGACAACTACAGTGACGTGAAGAACAACGCTGACGTCTCCAAAGACGTTGTTGCTATTCTGAGAGACGCCCTTTAAGATCAGCCTGATGGAACAAATCCCAGCCACAGCTCTGCTCCTTTCCCAGACGTTCTCCTCCTGTTTCTGGGTGAGAGGGGAGCGGGGCCCGCCGTGGCCCTTGGGGGAGGTCAGAGGTCTGAGCAGGGTTAAGTAACACGATGGAGAGTCGGGGAAGCCGACGGCCACGCGGGTCCACATCTGCACTCAGATCCAGGTTAATGCTGGTTAATAACCCCGGCCCGAGGGAACGGAGGAAGTTGTTCCTTAATTTGGAGAAAAAATGCTCCACCTCCACCGGCCAACGAGGAGCATCCCCCTCAGGGAGAACCACATGTTTACCGGGGTTAAAGAGCAAGAATCTGAGCGTAAAAGAGAAGAAGGAGCAGGAAGACGAGGACAGAGGAGATGGAGGATGTGGGTAAAAGGTAAAAGGGGAGGAGAGGCAGCTGCTTTCAATGAGACGCCCGTCTGACCTCCGCTAAGGCCAGGCTACCTTTCACACACTTCCCCCGATCAGGCCTGAGACCATCCACACCCAGCCAGGAGGAGAGCAGGATGGTTCCGGTCTCTCACGTTCAGCACCGGGGGTCCAAAACGTAACACAAAGGTTAAATATTTTCCTTTTTGTTCTGGACTTTCTCCTCTTTTATGGGTCCAGTTAGGACCTGGGAGGAATTTCCTGTCTGACGCAACGTTCAGGCACGTGACAACACCTTCACCTTTCACACACTAACCCAGTGGTGGCCAAACACAGCGTCTCCTCGTGCATGTGCATGTGCAGATGCACGCGGTGGTGTGTTCCTTCCTTTCCTCCGGGCCGTTGCCTCGTCTGCCAGAATGTGTCCAGCAGAGAGATCAGCGCAGACCCCTGATGGCGTCTCTCATTTACACTCGTCTCCCGTCTAAAACCGGTTATTCACTTGTTTTTGTGGTCAAACGGAATCAGACAAACAGCCACGGAGGAAGCTGCCGATGCTGGTTAGAGTCTTAAAACTGACATTTGGACACATTAGCTGTCGTTAACACCTAAAACTCTCTTCCTTTGAGGGTTGGAGTTGCTGTGGAGCTGATTGTCTTTTACCAGTCTGACTAACCATTACACTGGGAGTTAATGAGAACCTTTAATTCAGTGTTTAGGTCTGGAATGTTTCTCCCAACTTACAGGAAAACAGCTGTTTTTGTGGTTAGACACAACACAGGAGTCCACCCACACACACACACACACACACTCACACAGATGAGCTGCCTGTTGACAGTGTCACGGTGCGTTCAGGGTGTTGTCACATTAGCAGTCAAAACAAGCCCCAGTTCAGGTCGTAGACGGGTGGAAACCGCTCTCGTTCCTACTCTCCTTTTATTTTCATTTTATACTTTGAGCAGAAAGTGTGTGTGTTGTGCTGATCTGATTCTTCTGTTTGCATGAGAGAGAAAAAAGAGGGAAACGAGTAAAAAAAGAATCCTATTTTTGTTCCTTACTAAACGACTTCAACTCTAAAACTTTTGCTGTTGTTCTGCAGATTTTTCAAAGAAAACAACCTCATTATTTCAGCCAGAAGAAACGTAAACGTGGCTGTAAATTATAAACGTTCTAAAGCATCCGCTTATTCTTCCAGGACAGCAAATGTCTTGTAGCCTCGTAAAGAAACGTGCAGAAAGTTTTACGGCTCGATGTTTTCATTGTTTGGGGAATCACGTGTGTGTGTGTGTGTGTGTGTGTGTGTGTGTGTGTGTGTGACTGTCAGGAATGAGGGTGTAAACCAGCATGAACTTTCCCCTACTTCTCACACTGGTTCCCTCATCCCAGCGTGGTTCCCAGTCTCCCCAGTGATCAGGGAACCTGGAGGCGTCAGCACGAATCTGCCACCTCAGCGATGATGAGATGAGGCTGCTTTAACGCCGTTATCTCCTCTATTATCCTTTTCAGTCTTTTTCTAATCATCTGTCGCTTTGATGGCGACTAAGATGTAAAACAGCTGAGTTTAAATAACAAATATCAGGACGTCGGCATTAAAGGTCTCCAATTATGAGCTGGAAAAGAGGAAATCACTCAGCTGAGTCTGAATCTGCATTAAATACCTGCAGAAACAGCATCTGTTGATTCAGTAATTCACAGCGCTGATTGCATCATGATGGGGAGCTGGCCACACCCCCAGGCCCAGGCAGCCAATCAGAGCAGCCCTCTGCTGCGGGACCGGCCTATAAAAGCCCTCAGGGTCGCCTTCAGCCAACAGACCCGCAGACGCTGAGATGAAGACGCCCCAGCTCCTGGTGCTCCTCTCCTCCACCTTGGTGGGGGTCTCCACGGCGTTCCCAGCCCACAGGAGCCCCGACCCCGACCAGGACCCGGACCAGGACCAGTACGCCTCCTGGGATGAGGTCAACGTGGTGGCCCACGGCCTCCTGCAGCTGGGCCAGGGCCTGAAGGAGCACGTGGACAAGACCAAAGCTCAGACCAGGGACATCAACACCAGGCTGAAGCTTCTGGACGCCACGGTGGTGGAGGTGGAGAGGAGGTGGAGGGAGCAGGAGGAGGCCCTCAGGGCCAGGAGCAGCCAGGTGGAGGAGAGGGAGAAGCTGCTGGCGGAGGTGGCCCAGGAGGTCAGGGGGAAGGTGGAGGAGGTGAAGAAGCAGAGCCAGAACATGGACCAGCTGGAGAAGAAGGTGGAGGAGGGAGGTGTTGTAGGACTTCGTTGTTGCAGGTGAGGGGAACACCCACACATCCCCCCCCACCCCGCGTGCCAGGGGGGATCTGACCCCAGCTGGGGGGGCTGGTGTCTGCAGAAGGTGCTGGCGGCTCAGAACAGCCGCATCGACCCCCTGGTGGAGAAGATGGAGCAGCAAGAGGACAAGCTGGACAAGCAGAGCCTCCGCCTGCAGAGGCTGGAGAGCAAGGTGGGTCAGAGCCCCGGGGGGCGGGGCAGGGGGCGGGGCTCCAGAACACAGCCTCAGCCTCCACCCTGCCCCGCCAGGTTTCACACAGGAGAGCGCAGCGGCGGAGGGACGGAAAGCCCAGGGAGGAGGAGCCACGGTCGGCAGGTGGGGCAACGCCAGCGCCAACCCTGACCTCCCGACCTTTGGGCCAAAGGTCAGGAGGTCACGTCTGCGCTCTGCTCTCAGGCCGAGCCAGAGACTGTCAGCACCTGTACGCCGCCGGTCAGCGGGCCAGCGGCGTCTACACCATCCAACCGGACGGGTCCCACCCCCTCGACGTCTTCTGTGACATGACCTCAGGTGGGTCTCTCTTACACACACACACACACACACACACACACACACACACACACACACACACACACCAGCTCCCGCCGTAAACAGCAACCAGCCGCCTTGAACACTCCCTCTGCAGAAGGTGGATGGACGGTGATCCAGAGACGCCACGACGGGTCCCAGAACTTCAACCAGCCGTGGGAACGCTACAAGAGAGGCTTTGGCTCCCTGAGCGGTGAGAAGACCCTCCAGAACCTCCAGAACCTCCAGAACCGGAGCTCCGCCTCCAGGAGCAACACTTCACCTGCAGATTTCCCCCCTCAGGCGAGTTCTGGTTGGGCCTGGAGAAGATCCGCTCCGTCTCCAAACAAGGTCCCTACCAGCTGCGGGTGGAGCTCAGCAATGGGGCAGGACAGCAGCTCCCGGTGGCCCGGTACGGGTTCCACCTGGACGGGGAGGACAAGAAGTTCGCCCTCCGCCTGGAGGACGAGACCGCCTCCCCTCCCGCCACCGCGGGCGGCTCCGGAATCCCCTTTTCCACGGCGGACAGAGACAACGACCTGGCCGTGGATGTCAACTGCGCGGAGCTGCTTTCAGGTAGGACTCCGCCCACCCTCCGCACCTGAACGGAGGGACGGTGGGACACAGACGTCTCTGTTGGTTGCAGGCGGTTGGTGGTTCAGCAGCTGCGGCGACTGGAACCTCAACGGCAGGAGGCCGAGCGCGCCCAGCCGCGAGCAGCCGAGAAAGCCCGAGGCCTTCCGGACGTCGCAGGGACGGAGACGCTCGGTGAAGACCACGCTCCTGAAGATCGCACCCACGGGGACGGGCGTCTAACCACGGACGCCACCCGCGCTCACCGCTGGCCTTTCTATGCTGTGCTATAGGCGACTCCTGTCTCAGTCCTGTTTACCGTCATATTGACATCACTTTATTCCCTTTACAAGGGCGTTTTTTATTATTATTTACAGAGTATTTGTTTACAAAATGTTCTGAACACAACTGTAATACTTGATTTTATATAAAGTCTTTAAGGGTTTAATGAATCAAGGCTCTTGGGTTTGTTTTTTTCATTTTTCAACATTATTTCCACTAATTGATAAATTCCAAGTCCGAAATAAACATGTAAAAAAATATTTGTAAGCTTTTAGCAGCCCAGCCCCACGAAAACATAGCATAGTATGGCAACACTTCCGTGTGGTTTATTTTAACCCAGTTTATTCCAAAAATTTCGTTTAGAACTCGAATCACGGTTGGGTAAGTCACATGACCTCCGTCAATCACGTGACAGCGAAACCTTAATTGTTAAATTTCGGGTTTTTTTTTTTAATCTGTCACTTGAAATTAAACCTTCATGTTTTGCATTCATATTCTTTCCAAAGTTTGTCTTTAAACGGTCCTCTTTTGTAAACGTCCACATCGAGGGACGAACATAGGACATCTTTGTCCTTGTTGGACACCACTGCCCCCTGCTGGACAGCGCCGGGAACAGGCTCGTTCACGCGTCATTCCTTTAAACACCCTTTCATTTGACCCCAATAACCCTCTTTTTTCCAGCTGCCTGTGGGAGATTCCTCTGTCCAGAAAGGCTTATCTTTACAGAGAAGGCCCGGAAAAACAGCATATTTACACTCTTAATTTTACAGGCGCTCATTAAAATTCAGGACATGGAGAAAAAATATAACATTGCATAAAACTTAAAAGAAGCCGTAACCTTGGTGATATGGCCGAGTTAAGCACTGCAGCACCGTCCTGACTGACGGTAAAAGGTTTGAATCAGAAGGTGAGACTCTTCCTCACCTGGACGGGGCCCAGCAGGTGTTTCCGGAACCAACAGAGCATCTCTGCAAACATTCCCCAGCTCCCATCTGTCATTCCTGCCAGAAGAGAGAGAGGATAAATCACAGATTCCCAACAGTCAGGACAGGAATGCGATGGGATGGGACAGTCTTGTAGTCTTTTACTGCCTAAAATGGCAGCTCTGGTTTGTTACCAGGTAGTTTGATGTTTTAGACCGAAGGCAGATCTAGTGTTGCTCTCTGGGTGTCAGAGGAGCCTGGAAGCAGCCTGGAAGCAGCCTGGAAGCAGCCTGGAAGCAGCCTGGAAGCAGCCTGGAAGCAGCCTGGAAGCAGCTGTGTCCACAGATTACCCAGGCTGCCATCCTGAGGCCTGCCAGCCAACAAGCCGCCCCTCCAAAGACTCGCATCCTTG
Organism: Tetraodon nigroviridis; assembly: GCA_000180735.1. NCBI lineage: Eukaryota > Metazoa > Chordata > Actinopteri > Tetraodontiformes > Tetraodontidae > Tetraodon > Tetraodon nigroviridis. The sequence continues at coordinate 564,452 of CAAE01014609.1, forward strand.
GCGCTAACGGCAGAAAACTGCATTTCTCTTTTGGGTTTTTGTTACAAGCTGAATCATGGGGACATTTTCGGTCCTCCAGGTCAGCCAGGTGGTAAACAGGGACTGGCTCCATCCCGAATAAACTGGAAGTTAGTGAGTGGTCTAATGGGCGCTCCAGGGCCGCTGTTGCGAAGCCACCATCTTGAATTAATATGAAATTAAACAGCCATGAATTTAGCTATTAGCAGAAACAGAGACATTTTTTAACGTAAAAGACGAGGCACAGGGTTGAATAATTGTGGTTACTTTCAACACAAGAGTAACTACAGCCGTTAATGTTGACGGAACTTGTAACTTTAGCATCTTATTCTGCTTCCAAATGGAAAAATAGCGGACAGGTTAGTGAACTAGACACTACACTTTATCACAGCCACCGACGGTTCTTCACATGTTGTCGAGGCCAAAAGAGCCTTAAAACAACGGACAAAATCTCCAAAAATTCCTGATACAACTTTATACAGACATGCTAGCAACGTCTGTAATTAACCTTTGACCTTTAACCCGGATGTGACCCAACAAATTTACTACGATCGTGACTCGAATACGTTAAGTTTCTTATTTTTTGATCTAAACATACCTTATATTATTCAAAGGTTAGATAAAACTAAATATATAACATCCAGTGTTGTCAAATTGTCTACTTTGTAAGATAAAGGTGTTTGTGAACGTAAAAATGTGAGAAATGAAGTGATAAAGAAATCCTAACAGACATTTTGCTGCAGCAAAAAAAAAAAAAAGCTTAAAACAAGAATAAACATCCAGGACAAACATTGTATCCATAAACATTTATTTTATCATTAATTTGTCCTTTATCTTTTTGCGCAAGTGCAAAAAAATGCACGCAAAAGAGCCACCTGAGGGATGTCTACATCATTAAATAATAAAAAACAAAAACAAAAAAAACAAGCAGTGTACATTTATAGTACAAAATTCTTTTTTTAAAAAATTGCACAGTTTGTGTATAATATATATTTATAATCTCCATATTCAAACAAAGTTTAAAGGCTCAGAAAGTAAACAAAAATTCACCAAATGAAAAATAAAAACATTTTCCCTAGAATTTAAAGCTGAGGAAAATTGAGACCCTGTTTATTTGTGACCACCATAAATATACATATTTATACACAAGTCTCTTTACATATAGTCTCTGTGCTAGTGTTTGACCAGACAATCAAAATTATTGCAAAGAAGTTTCGTTCTACTACAAAACGTGGGGTCGGGGGTGGAAGATAAAAGCTTCTTTTTGCTGAATGTTCTTTTAAGTTATGCATAAAAAAAATGGGTTCGTTTTCTCCCCAATTCCATAGCATCCCTGCTTTCACGAAGGTTTCTGTTTCACAAAATGTGCATTTAACATTCCCTTGGAACAATCCAGAACTCCGGGTTTGCCTTTTGAAGCAAAAACACACATTTCCCTGACGTCTTTTTTTTTTTTTTTCCTCCTCACTTTTGTTTTTGAACTTTACACATGGGCCGTCTCAGCGTCGGTACGGGTGGAACCCTTGAACGTTGTGGTTCTGCCCTCGGCCGAAGGCGCTGGCGACGGGCTGGGGGGCTGCGGCCGGCTGTGCTGTCGGGGTGGCGTAGGAGGCCGTCTGCTGGCTGGGGTCTGCGTAGCTGTGGCCGAAGGGCGTCAGGTCCTGCCCGTACCCTGAGGACACATCCAGCACATCCTGAGTATCCCAGTCGACAGGCGGAAAACGCAGCCTGCTGCGGTGGGAGGAGGAGGGCGGTCCTGTTGGTGACTCGCCTTTATGTTCATTTAAACTAGAATTACTTTTTTCTGATGCAGTAAAATGAAAAAAATGCTCCGTTAGCATAGCCACCTGATGCTACAGGTTGTGGGTTGGATTCCAGCTCAGGCGTGTGTGTGAACAAACACTGGGAGCAACAAAAATGTATTCCTGCCGTCTTCCCCTTTAAATGTTTTCTCTTTCTTTCTTTCTCACCACTTACGCTGCGATATAGAGCCAGAAGATGGAGGCAAACAGCGGGGCCAATGGACTGCTGGTGCACACAGACAACTGAACCATGAACCAATCCTCTGACAATTAGATCATCCTTGTAGAACCAGCAAAGCAAAGGCGGACAGAGAAGAGCGGAGGCAGCCTGCTACCGCACCAGAACTCAGGCCGCGGTTTGTACGTACACGCAAAATACAAAACATGGAGCAAAGGAAGAGAAGCGGGCGGCGCCTCTTCACACAGGACTGAACAAAGACTGGCTGTGGTTGGAGAAGGCGGTGCTGGCACCTACCTGCGCTATATCCTCCCTGCTCATCCTGACCATAACTGTGAGAAGGACGCGTTGGTCCGTAGGCAGAAGGGTCCTGAGGGTAGTTACCCAGGCCTAGCAGGGAGATGAGGAGACCAGATTGACTGAACCCGGATGCTACTGGCCTCTCAGCCCCTTAATGACTCTAAAAGAGGTGCACATTTATCAGGCTTTACTGCTCTACGCTCGGAGCGGCTCTGCTTGCTCTGGATCTACGAACAAAATGGTGTGTGAGCCATCTAGCTAGCATTAAAATGAAAGAAAGATCAAGCCAGACCGGTCTGAAATCATGATCTTCCTCCAGCTGAAACTCTGGGTGTCTACCACTGTCCCTGGCTCTCACGGCTGGCGTCATCGCAAAGGTGTCTGATTTTCCTTAAGAGGCAGATGGAAATAAACGCAGAAGCTGGATGGAGGATGCGCACGAGCAGGAAACACTGACAAAGATGAGCGCCGGTCATGACTGACGGCAGTCATGTGACTGACTTCAGCATGACACCAAAAACACAGCGTGCAGCCTGTGAACGGAGCTTCTGGAGGAAGACTGGAAGAGAACCAAACTGGAACCGGAACCACGAGGGCCGCTTTAAAGATAGATTCACGCCATTGGCGGCCCACCAACACCTCACGCGGACCTCTGAGATGTTCCAGGTCTGAACTGCTCAGTTAGGAACTGTTCTGGGTGCTCCGCTAACGCTATCGCGCTGGTACTTTTACACAGCGGCAAAAAAAAAAAAGGTCAGAGCAGCCATCAACAGAGAGGAGGAGGAGGAGGAGGAGGAGGAGGAGGAGGGAACCAAGTCAATGTCTGAGACAACAGAGAGAAGAACACACTCCCTCCAAACTGAAAAATGTGAATTAAAAGACAATACAAGGCAGGATGATCTAATTCAAACACACCATCTGCACCAACATGGATAATCCACAGCCCAGCTGGGTGAGTCCAGAGGAGACGCCGGTAACGGCGTCGATGACAGCGTCACAGGGCTTCACGCGTGCCAGAAGCATGTTTGCATGTACAGCCGTACGAGCTGAATGGTACGTACACACGCGCCAACACGTCAAAGGGAGAAAGAAAACAGCCACAGGCTGCAGAAAGCCTCTTACCATACTGGCCATAAGGAAAGTCGGGCTGCCCCGTGGGAGCTTTGCTCAAGTCCTGAGTGGGAGTGGTGGCTGGGGCAAAGCCCAGAGGTGCACTTCCTGGAGTGGTGGGTGGAGGAGGAACCTGTGGAGCATACTGGTCTGCCTGGGGGGTACCAAAACCGTAGCCTGTGGGGAGGGAGAAGGCACGGACCCGTCACAAGGTGATCTCTGGACGAGCGGCAGGTTGTTTGTGCTGCAGAGCCGTCGACCAGACATGACGCTTCCCAAGCTGCAGAATCCACCACAAATAAAGCCCCACGCGTCAGCTGCTGCTGTTTGATCTGGACTTTTTACCCCGCTGTTGGGATTTTCACCCGCCAGCAGGTTTAAAGGGTAGGAACCAACCATCCATCCCCAGCCGAGTGTTTCAGGAACATATGAGGAAACGGGGTGTGTGTGTGTGTGTGTGTGATAAGGTGGCCACCGAAAAGCTGTCCGGGTGATCAGACCGAGCCAGCAGCTGAAGGGGTTTCACGCAGGTGTGTGTCAGTAGGAGCTCAGGGTGAGGAGGGTCGGGGGGACTGACCGAACTGAGGTGCTGCGCTGTAGCCCTGCTGAGGGAAGCCCTGAGGTGCCGTGAACCCGCCTGCCGGGGTCGTGACCAGGAAAGCACTGAAAGGTGACGGAGGCTGCGCGGGGCTCCCGCGACCTGCTGACAACGGCGGCCCGTAGCCACCTGCTCCAACACACAACACACCTAGTCAATGAAAGGTTTTCATACGGACGCTGAGCACACAAAAAAAGAGGACGGGGAGACGGGGGAGCCGCCTTTTAGCTGACGGAGGAGCCGGGGTGGAGGCTCGGGTAGAAACACGCTGCCGTCGGTGTTCCGGGTCCGCCCAGAGATGGAGATGAGACTGAGCGGGAGCGGCAGCAGGAGGAGGCTGGAACCTATTCAAGGCTACCATCTGTCTCGAGCAAACTCTCAGCAGCCTCGGCCATTAGGAACCGCTGAGGTGGCGAGCTCGTTCCCAAACGCAGATACAAACGACACAACCCACCGTCACAGGCAGCAGGGACCAACAAGGGCGGAGCACCCACCTATAGGCTGGCCAGCAGTTGACACCCACACTCCTTCAGAAAGAGAGAAAAGAGAATGAACGGAGGACAAACAGCTTGAAAAGGGTCTGACCACAGGTTCGGTGAAACACTCACCCTGTGGTCCGTACGGCTGCTGCCAGCCCTGCGCAGGCTGCGTGGTCCAACCGTTAGCTGCCGTCAGGATGCCCCTGGGGGCCCACTGGCCGGGGCCAAGCTGGCCGGGAGCCTTGCTGTCACGAGGTTCCGCCTTCTTCACTTCCACCTGGACAAACGGACAAGCGGGGCACATTTGGCAAGACCAGTAGAAGGTCCAGGAAATGAGTCAGCTACACAGCCCTGAGCTAACGTGGCTCTTTAATCAGACTATTGGCCACTGTCAAATATTTGACTTTAATAATAAGCATAATAATAATAATAATACCTTAGCCTATTACTGTTACTGCCTATCAAAGGAGAGAGATGTGTCTCAGGTACCAGCAAGACTTTCTCTGTTACAAATGTACGAAACGTTAAATTGGGTATTTTTACATCTTTTTGGATGTACCTGAGAAACATTCATCCTTTATTTTTTCAATACGTTGGCCTAAATATAATAATGACATCTATGAGAAGGTCTCGACTTACCTTTCTCCAGCTAACGCTTATAAAAAATTTCATTTTTATTGTGTTTGGTGTAACTTTGAAGGGTAAATGACAAGTCTTTACCTCAGTTCTAACAGAAAATATACAGATAAACATGCAGGTTCAATAAAATAGGAAATTTTTTCAGAATATATAACTTGAATCTTCATACTGTGTCAAAGGGGAACAAAAATTTGCTTTATCTGATTTATCTCGACAACATGGTGTCAACTCATGGTGGAGGACGTCTTCGTGCACCTTTAGTCCTACCGGTGAAATGGTAACGACAAGAATTCATCAGCTGCTGTAACAAAACAAAGTTCTTGTCCCAGTAAAACTGTCCTTGCTGTAACTAGGAGGAGGAACCAGCCGCTAACCAGAGCAAAGAATCAGGCTGAGACTAAGGAGGCGCCCACCAGAAATAGACTGAAAGGTTGAGTTATTGGGGTCACCTTGCAGGAGGAAAGCGAATCAAAAATTCCTCCTTGCTTTAAGGTGTTGCCACCTTCCACAGCCTCCCCTCTTCCTTCTCTGTCGACCTAATTACATGCACATGTTTCTGGCGGTGGGCTCGCCGCCGCCGCCAGCTACCTGAGCGCTTTTTCCCCTGGGCATCACACCTGCGAGTGATAGATACCGTGACTTATGTACGGTCCCCAGCAGCAGAATGGGGATTTGCTCCACAGTTTGATGTGCTCCAATTTCTAATTTGGTAACTCACATCTCCCAACCTCCCACAAGGCCCAGCGTACGGTAATGTCAGATCAAGAACAATGGACCGGCCCGTGTTGGAGTCCTGGCGGAAACCAGGGCAAAGTCGACAACGCTGACCATCCCACAGGTCGGACCGGATCATTTACACCGCCGATTGGTTGTGTGATACAATCAGTGACAGGAATGTGTTTATTGGTTAATACTGGAAAAAATAAAAGCTGTGACGACATGACAAGGTTAATACTAACAAATCCTGAAAAAAAGACCTTTGTTTCTTCTGCTTGCTCTGTAGAGTTGATTAAAGCAGCTAATTAATCGATCTCTATTGGGATCAGGGAGGTTATTAATGAAAAAAAGAGCTCCGAAAGTTCATTTAAGTGGGTGAAGTGACAGGGAAAATCCTTCGGATAAGAACTTTACTACATTTCTGCTATTGGGTAAGGACTCCTTCCTTTGTTGGGAGGTGGGCAGCGTCCTCCACGCTGACTCTGAATGCTCGGTGCAATAAAATCTCACCCATCTGCCACCCGCTGAGGCAAAACAAACACTGGTGAGTGTCATGCAAATATTACTGCAAAGCTCGCGTCTCATCCTCAGCGGTGTTTTTCAGAGAGAGGCGGCATTCGAGGTGTACACAGAGACACAGTATGGAGATTCCTGGAATGAGGTCACTGAGTTTAGCTTTTTCTTAAATTTTCAAAAGAAGAAAATAACGTGTTGACATGTAAGTGACCTGCCAACGTCAGAAAACAAAAAAGAGAAGAACAGAATTGATTGGACCAGTCCTTCAGGTGCTTCGGTCACTTCTCATCTTTGTGTTGGGGTTTTTGTAGGACCGAAATGGTAATTTAAGCAAATGAAGATTGTCGGACATCCGGAAGGAGTGGTCAATGGAAACGAAGCCTTGGGCGACCGTAAAAACTGCAATAGAGCAGCGTTTGACCAGATTAATGTGATTCTGAAAGCCAAAATCGATAGGAATGGTAGTGTTTAGAAAAAGCTGTGAGACAGAACAAAAAATTTCCATGTAGTGGTCCAATTATTTTATATTACAAGCATATTTATTATGATGCGGCGGTGAAAAATGGGTCATCAGCATCATAACATCACTGTCACCGTGTCACCCAAGCCTCCGTTTGATCTTATGGGTAAAATAAAACTACAACTACACACTTTTTTGCCCATGATGTCGTGAAAATGCATGTTGACAGCCTGGTCCACTGATTGTTCGGCCTCGAAAGTAATAAATCCAAAACCTAGCCAACGACCAAGAGTGAATCAAGGTAGCGGGGGTGGGGGAAGGGTTGTGACAACACAAGATGAAGAACAGTTTTGGGCTTCGGCAGAGTGAGGGTCTGTCAAGACCGAGCGAGAGGCTCCTGGGGTTCGGATGATGTCGCACACTCGCACACAACAACGTAAACCAAGACCAAATTTGAAACGACTGCAGGAGACTGTGTGCAGCGGCCGGTTTGTTTGGCACGATAAGCAAAGGTTTTATTTTATGAGGCTTTATTGCCGGCAGAAACCAAATTAGCGCGGTGCTTCATGCCCTTTCATCCAAACCCCACCTTGATCTGCCCCCTCGGTATTTTTGCTGTGGAGCAGCAGCCATAGTAAATGCATCACAAAAATATGAGAAAACACAAATTGTAGAATGGCTTCTGCTTCCTCCAAGCTTTCCCAAATTCAACATTTTACTTTTGAGTCAGCTGGATAAGCCTTAAACGCAACAATTAACATCTGGCTCACAGTGGTAGCACAAAGATATGGGCCGTAAACGATGGGTAAACTGGCGCACGGGCGATTCCTTCAGCAGTTTCCAATGGGGGATCAATAAAGTTCACAGGTACAACAGCGGGGCAAAGTCGAGCGAGTCCAACAGCTGCTCAGCCGACTTTTCCAACTTTTAGCAGGCTGGCCGCGCCACCGTGATCTATTTTCAATCTGATTAACTTTCCGCCGCGGCAGAATTGGGTTGTGAGCACAACTCCGCTGGGGGACCTAACCTCAATCCAGTTTAACACCCTGCAGACAAGTGAGAATTTCTGAGACCCCTGGTAGTGCGCCAGCCCAACGCAGCGCCTGACGATATACGTCTATTTATACCGTCAGTCAGTGACCCATCTTTCATCTAAATTTATGTCGACACAGCTGGTTAAACTCAAATTTGGGCCACTCGCTAACCAGCGGACTAATTTAACGGAAAACAACTAGGTGAGCGACAATAAGCAGCAGCAACTACTCTGGGTTGACTTTATGGGCTAAACATGAAGCAATAATAGGGTAAAATCCAGGCTGCGGGTCTCTTGATCTAGTTTCTGAACAGTTAGCTATCAGGAAGTACACAAGTCCTGTTTATCTGGGACATGTGGACAACGGTCCCCCTAAACCTGAACTTCACAGCTTTGTCCAAACCCCATTTTGTACAAGGACAATAATTCAGAGTGTTTGTGTTTGGCCTGTATCTTTGTGCTACTAATCAATGCACAGTAACCTAAAGGAGAAAAGACAAATCTTAGGAGACACTGTTAATCACATTCAAACCATTGACAAGGAGAAGGAGACAGAAGAAAGAAAAATAGAGAGGGCTTACTTACAAAGTACTTAAACTTCTACATATGGGAAAACACATACTAGGCCATTTAAGATACATACGTCAGTTGTGTTTAAATCAAACTAAATGAAACTTATTGTTTCTGATCAAATGGATTTAGTAAAAAAAAACAAAACAGTTTTGGTATTTTTAAAGACTATGGTTGGTGCCAGAACAACACATCATGATGAATCCAATGACAAACTATTTTGGTTTCTCCCAACAGAAGATGGAAGTGGGGGTCTGGAGGGGCACGCTGGGAATGTCAGGTAAGACAGAAAAACGGGCTGCAGATGTAAATCAGAGGACAGTCTGACCCCGAGAGGGTTAGCAGCAGCAGGGGCCGTCCATGCTGTGAACGTCCCCCCGTCACGCTCAGGGTGAACTCATGATTGGCTGCAGGACGGTCTGTGGGCTCTACAGATCTGCCGGTACCTCTGGGAAACGCGTATCGAGACCACAGGGACGGCAAATTATGCATGGAAATCAGGTTCTAGACAAGTCTATTGTGGAAGTGATAAGAGCGACACACTCACCTACAGCCTTTAGGCTGGAAACAGCCACTCAGAAGGAAAACGCTTCCTACCGCTCCAACCGCACTCACAGGTTCTAATAAAGTACCATCCTCTACCTAAACCGCTTTCTCTCCTTTCTATTTAGTGCGTGTGTGTGTGTGTGTTTTATCATGCGTGGCACGTCCATATCTGTGACTGTACTTGTTTTCCTCTTTGGGCCAGAATAGTTTGTCATGAGATTTTTGAATGGTGAGGTATGGAGAAGGGAGAGGACGAAACAGATCAGCTTTTACCTCGGGGCCTCTGCTTCTCCGCATCATAGATCATTACCACCTCTGTGACCTTGAAGGGGACAAAGGGAAACGGTGGCTCCATTTAGAAAACCAAACGGGGTCTGTTCATAAATAAATTCAATACAATGTAGCCAAAAAGACAAAGGTCTGTGATTCTATCAAGCGATCCACTAATTAAAATCAGTTTTAATGACACACACGTGACAATACTCACCACTCCAAATCGATTGAAATAGTCCCTGAGTTCAGGCTCGCCGCAGTTATGGGGGATTCCACCTACAAATATCTTCTTAGATTTATTGCTATCAGCTTTGCTGCCCTTCTGAAAGAAAACAGGGAGTGTATGGATTTCAGCGTCTATTTAAGGATCGCTCTGGGAAGGGGCAGTTAGCCATCATCTACTCAGTCAGGGCAGAAGAAATTAGGTTCTCCACTTGCCCTGGGGTATATTTCTTAACATGTCATGTCAGTGCAAACACTAGTCCCCACAGAGCAGCGAGCATGGATTTCTCCCTCGCTCTGCTCGCGCTGCAACTGCTGCAGATTCCCAACGACCAGGACGGTTTTAATAATGAAATTTTCTGCTTTGTTAGTCCAACGTGCACCAGCAGATACACGACAGCCTGGTAAAAAGCGCTCAGCGGGAGGCCCAAAACCTTGCTAGCTCACCAAATGTTCGCACACATTCCTGTTTGCTGTCCGTTATGTCGATGTTCTACACATCCAAATGCAAAAGAAAGGGTGCAAAATAAGGCAGCTGAAGTCTGGGTTTTCTCATGGGTCGACAAACCCGCGTCTCCAGCAGGAACACCAAATCTAGGTTGGGAATGAAGAATTCGGGTTGTCTTACCCAGCCCTCCTTCGTTCGAGACTTTTCGGGTTGCATTCCTCGGGGGGTACATGGCTTGGGGTCAATCTGACATCACACACAGAGAAGAGCGTTCAACCGAAGGCACCCGGAGACGTCCCGTCCAGTACGGTAACCTGGCCTGCCTCAGTCGCCATCACATCAACTCTGTTTCCTGCTCATCCATCACACAGAAATGATCTTTAACTGCCACTTTTGCTCATTTAACTTTGAGCAGGTAAATCTTGTTAGGCAAGCAGATGCGAGTCCCGCTGATGGAAACCTGCTTGTGTTTGCCCTGAAAAAACGGCTCAGTTTAAAAAAAACCCTAACAGCTTGATTAACTTCTGAATACTCAGACCTGCAAAATAAAGAATACGGCATTTCCACATGGCTCCGACAAAAAGAAGTCGATTACTCGGTTGATTTTTCTACTTTATCTGCTCCTTTGATTTTAAATACTCACATTTCTTCCATCGAGATTGTGTGGCTTTGTCTCCAGCACCGTCCGCACACAATTGGGGTCTTTGAATTTGACAAAGCCAAAGCCTCTTGACTGATTTGTCGTTTTGTCCTTCATGATGACACAATCTACCACTTCCCCATACTGGGAGAAATAGTTTCTCAGCGTCTCTGAGAGTGAGAGAACGAAAACATTAGTTCATAAAGTGCAAAAACCACTGAGAACGATGCAAACATGAAACACACACACACACACACACACAGAAGTATATTGTGTAGGTTTAGACATATGGGCAGTCACCATGAGGCTGTAACAGCTTTTCAAACCTGGAGGCATCATGTGTGATATAAGTTAGACTTTAGGCAGTTAAAGAAGTGATGGTAACACTTTTTAGGCACAAGCCAACGCCTGCTCAGCGTTACACAACGTCCAAAAAGGTATGAGCCCAGCAGAATAAATCCTAGCAGATTTCCATTAAAACAGTTACAAAACATGACAACAAAAAATCAGGAATTTTGTCCTTTTGTGTTAGTTTGGAAATATTCCAAATAGATTCCAGGAAATATACTCTAAAATATAATCTCCACATCATGTGGTGTATTTGTATGAAACAAATCCCTAATGCAAGATATAAATATGGTTAAAAAACTGGAGCTACAAGCCAGTAAAAATATGTGATGAATAAAAAAACCTCACCTTGGGTAGTACTCCAGTCCAATCCACCCACAAAAAGTTTCCTGGAAGATTAGATAAACGGCCACCAGGTCAGAAATTCTCTTTATTTTAGGAAAAAGATGAACTATTGCAAATCTAAAACCTTTTCATTCCTGCACGACATGGTGACGTCTGCAGAGAAACACTTCCGTGTTCTCTCAGAAACAGCTGTTTGGGGGGAATTAAACAAAGCTTCATCTGATTTAACACCAAAATGCACGTTTATTACACACGCTGCAGCAGTGCGGCCACCAAAGTGGGCTAAAATGTCTCTTTCACCGGCCGGTGTCAAACTTTGGCCGTGGCCGAGGGTTCACCCGGCTCCTGTAATCCTGCATTCCGTGCCGCTATAAAAGGTCTTTTTATGCGCCTCCTGCCACGTAAGTTGCCCCGGAACGGAGATGTGGCGTTTAGCAAAGCTAATACCTCGCTGATCTGGCGAAAGGGACCCCGGAGGCTGCAGCAGCCCGTCCGCCGCCGGCTTCACCCAGGACCGCGTCCGGGGGAGCGGAGCGGAGCGGAGCCGCAGCCGCAGACTCGGGTGCTCGTTTCCGAAGGAAAGTTAAAGCGCCAGTCACCTCGAACCACACACCCTTCGTTGCTGTGACATTCAGCGAGTGTCGGGGACAGTTGGGACAGGGGTGGACGGTGGGTCCTTGCGGGTGAGGATGCTCCAGTCCTCGCCAGTGTCCGCTAAATGTCCTCGCACTGACGAAGTCAGGAGACTTTCGCTTCGCTGGCAGGCGCTAGCTAAGCTAGCCTGGCTGCTCCGAGCTAACAGAACACGGCAGTGAAATAAGTACTTATACGCCTACACGTCCGCTCTACAAGCCATGTGGCGGTACTCCACACAACAAATCCACCAAGACCTAATCAGTTAGGGCAACAACCGTGTGACTTTCGTGAATACTTTCACTTTTTCCCATCTTTCCCCAAGCTAGCGATCTCGCCAAGTTACTATAGCTACGATAGCATGCTAGCTAATGCTAAGCGTCAACTGACAGCTTTGACAAGACGACGCGTTCTCGATAAGTTCCGATAAGGCTGAGTCCGTCAGGCGGCCGCAGCCGACTCGTCCGCTGGCTGAACCTTACCCCACTTCATCTCCAACTAAGTTGTTATTCATCTCCGAGGCTAAGGCGGGGGACCGTGGGAGCTGCGACCGGCTTCTGGCTTCGGCGTTGCCCCTCTCAGACTGAGAGGAGAGGAAGGTCACTCCGCTTTTTGGTTCAAACTCTTCTGCGCAATGACGCCGCTGCAGGGGGCCGCGGCTTTAAAGCAACATGGCCCCCACCCGGCCGCGCTCCGAGTCCCGTTTGCAGCACTCTGAACAGCACCGACATATGGTGGCCGTGTACGTCCGAGCGGCGGTGCCAATCCACCACCCAAAGCATGTTTCGAATTTAAATATGCATCGAAAATCTTGCGAAAATGGCCCTTCGTTTTTACGCACACGTACATACGCGCACGCACGCAGACGTTATTTTAGGTTATATTCCAAATTTCAGTTTATCATTCAGTTTCGTGGAATGTTTCTAAATGATGTTTCTTGTTTGTGAATTGAAAGTTAGTGAATAGTGTGGGACATGTCTGACTACTCCCCTCAGCAGTGGTGAGTTCTGGGCCCCGCCTGACCCACCATGGAGGTCAGAACTGTACAGAGTCACTTTAAAGCAGACAAAAAGGTGTGTTTGTTCACACCTGTTGACATATTGCCGAGCTAATATTTGCTTATACAATACTGCCTCCTGGCAACATCTTTGACCGTCCCATTTGTGATGTATCTATGTGTTTTAGCTAGAAACTGCAAAACTGTTCATGCTGTATCTCAACTGTGATTATTAATATAATCCAGAAATACTGTTTTGATGAATAAATGTCTGTATATCAGAGAAACTGGGAGGTCTTCCTGCACACAACTGCAGACTTTAGAATCAAATAAAACAAGGTAAAATCTCATTTCATTAATTCTCTAAAAACCCACAAATGATCGTTGGACTGAATCATAAAGACAAGAAAGAGGGATTATCTCTCTGACCTGGAAGACGTAATCTGCACTTTGACTTTGTTTACTGGGTTTTTTATCGTTGGTGAGCAGCAGCCTGGAGAAAACAAGACAGGACAGCAGTTTGATCAAAAAAAGAAAGGTTTGAATGTAAATGTGTCCAGGAAACTGCACTGACTTAGTCACCATGTAACTAAGAAGCTAAATAAAAATGTTCCCCTCTGGGTTCTCATTCAGACCTTTGACCTTTCTCCTTTAGGAGGTGATCATCTGTTAGTAAACAAGCATTTTAGGATTTATAAAAGGTTTATATTCGAGTTTACCATAACCAGTGGAAATATAGTCATAATGACTGCAAAAGGTTCCAGTAAGTCTCTCTCCCATCAGCCTGAGGAGCTCTGAAATTCAAAAAAACCACAGAAGAATGCAGAAGGTTTCATTGGTTTTAACCTCACCGAGAGGTCTCAGGTGGGCTTTTTGGCGTCTGTGCTGTTCGACAACATTTGACGCCTGCAGATAACAGATTAGAGCCCATTTCTTGCTTCCAATGTGCTGGTTTGGCTGCACAAATAGGAGCTTGTGTGGCAGTTAAGTATTATTCAAAGGCAAGCGAGAGCGGAGAGCCTCGTGAAAGAGTGGTAGGTGGATGGAAACCTGCAAACCGATGAGGACCCTCACACGGGAGCCGGTCCCACTCACCTAATGGGACTGAAGTGGATGATGGGTAACTAGGGCAGAAGGCCTGTGTAGATGATCTGATGATACATTTTTTATGTTTTTCTGTCGCATTGTGCTGTCATACTGTACAAAAGGCTAAATGACTTTGAAAAAACAGGACAGATATTTTAGTCAGAGCAAACCAAAAAGTAAACACATTTAGCATCATTTATTATTTACCAGGACGTTGAATGGCACTATTTTTGTAACGACAAATGCACATAAATCCACAATGTATGACAATAATATGAAATTACGCATCTTTCCTATCAGCAGGAATGGAAAGATCTAATGATGTTGCGCAACCGAAGGACCCGTCTTTGACGAGCGGACTCAGAGCACGGAAAAGAAGACGAGCTGTCACTCCGACGCCTCTCCTGAATACCATTCAACGCCATTGCTGGGACAGTACTGTATTTACACTATGTTTAGTACACACATATTAGTATACATGGCATCTTTTTCCAATCTAATTAAGGATTTATGCTTTCATGTAAAATATAGGATCTCTTTTATCCTAATGTATAAAATATCTGAGCTCTAATTGTGGAGGGGGAGAAAAAAAATCCATTCAAATCCCCCTGTGTTGTAGCTTAGTGAACCATCTTCTCTCGTCAGGATCTTGGGCATCGAATTTCCTTGTCGGGGAACGTGCGCCGAGCGTTCGTGGGCTCGTGCTCGGTCAGCATTCCGGTCCCGATATAAACCCCCGCCGGACACGTTTCACCCTCTTCTGAGGAGACTCAAACTGCCCACCATAACCACACCACGACCGCAACACCACACAGTAAAATGGAGAGCGCTGCTAAGCCCATCTTCTCAAAGGGGGAGGACTGTAAGACGTCCTGGCATGACGCGAAAGCCGGCTACAACGAGACCGACACGCACCTGGAGATCATGGGGAAGCCCGTCATGGAGCGCTGGGAGACCCCGTACATGCACTCGCTCTCCACTGTTGCGGCTTCAAAAGGTAAAAGTAGCAACACTGGAGGGGTATTATCGGACACTCCGTTCATTGGAGTGCTGCGTCCGAATTAACGGTTAGTCCCCAAATAAACCTTCATTATTAATTTAATGAGCGATTACACCAGCAGATAGATTTATTCATCGTTATAAATCTGTTGCCTGAATGCAAACAGATGAAGGTTTCACTGACTGTTTAAAGTCAGTTTTATTATTTTTTTTTAAAAAAAGTATGATAACATACTAATAAAATGCAAGCTGTTTGTGCCTCAAAACTCAGAAAAGTAAGTTACTTTCTGCGGGAAACTGGTCGGTGTTCTGACCTAGTCTATTACAGGTTTATTCAATAGACTATGGAAGACACTACCTGAAGTCTATTTAATTTAGCTGAATTAAAATTAGACTTTTATTTATTCTATATCTGTGCATTCTCTCTCTAAAAGACTGGCGTGTGTGTGAGGGTGAGCGTGCAACAGCCTGCTCAGTTTACTGACTGCTGCAGCTGTTTTTATGCTCCCCATTAAAGCCTGTTCAGGACAGGCAGCTCATATTATAACAGTCATTAAGGATCAGTCAAGCAAGTGCAGTAAAACTTGAACACCTTTGACTTATAAACGCAGTTTGTAATGCAATGGTGTGAGCAGTTGTATATAAAAATGTTTTAAATAGTATACTGGATTATTTTCCTACCATTTTTTGGAGTCAATGCCTATCCAGGACTTGTGCCTAATTGCACTTTCCAAGTGACTCCTGATGGTTTAATGTCAGAAATTAGATTGTTTGTTTTCTTAATTTAAACATACATTTTACAGCAATATTTGTGCGTTAAAGGCCCTGTAACTGTTAGGAAAGTGGTTCTAAAATGACACTGTGTAATCATTGTCAGTATAGACCGTGGGGTAGAATATTTGGACGTTCCTGGTCTTCACCTTGTCTGTTTGGTTGAAAGTTGCTCCTTCGTCTCTCGTAGGCGGTCGGGTTCTGGAGATCGGTTTCGGCATGGCCATCGCCGCCACCAAGCTGGAAGCACTGCCCATCGAAGAGCACTGGATCATCGAGTGCAACGATGGCGTCTTTGCCAGGCTGGAGACCTGGGCCAAGTCCCAGCCCCATAAGGTCGGTGAGCGGAGGAAAGCCGGGGTTTCCCAGACGTAGTCGCTGGGTGCACATTTGCAGGCCTCGGTGTCAGCGACGTTGTGCTCGTCTCGCTGCAGATCGTCCCTCTGAAGGGTCTGTGG
This sequence comes from Tetraodon nigroviridis, assembly GCA_000180735.1. NCBI lineage: Eukaryota > Metazoa > Chordata > Actinopteri > Tetraodontiformes > Tetraodontidae > Tetraodon > Tetraodon nigroviridis. The sequence goes on from CAAE01014609.1 coordinate 580,638, forward strand.
GAGGAGGTGGTGCCCACCCTGCCAGACAACCACTTTGATGGTAAAGAAAAGGAACACTTACTTGGGGTTTTTCCACTTTATCAACTCAGCTGGTTGACGAAGTGACCTCTGCTCTCGTTGCTCCTCTCCAACAGGTATTCTCTACGACACGTACCCTCTGTCAGAGGAGAAATGGCACACTCACCAGTTTGACTTCATTAAGGTAGGTGGACAAAATCCGGGCAGGAATTTTCCAGGAAAATTCTCTCTTTTTTTTTTTGGAGTCGTGCATCAAGAATGAGGGCCAGATGGATGACGCGTTGGGTCTGATTTGGTCCGCAGGGTCACGCCTACAGGTTGCTGAAACCCGGCGGGGTCCTGACCTACTGCAACCTGACTTCCTGGGGCGAGCTGCTCAAGAACAAATACGACAACATTGAGAAGATGTTTGAGGTAGATCTGCAACGCCTGTACTCCACATTTTCAGTTTACTGTGTGTATAACACAGGTAACACAATCTACAAAGAAAACCCAGGAGAAACTCACACCAATCTGTCTGTAGGGGGCGCTGCAATCAACAAATGAATTTAGGTCTTTGACAAATTACACAAAATATTTTTTTTTTCTATTTTTTAGGTTTTTTTCAGCTTTGTGTCTGAATGAACTTTGCACAGAAAATGTCAAAAAGTGCACAAAAGTGTTGCCTAAACCTTTTGCTACCTAAACTAATACATAATTAGTTTAAAATATAATAATTACTCTCTTTGAATATAACTTGGGTGGAGCTAATCTGTCAGGGGTCATTGAGTGTGAAGACATGTGGTGATAATTTCAAGGTAAATGATAAACAGGCCGAACAGACCTGATAAAGGTGTGCACGCCTCACACACTGCCTGTTAATGATTTTACAGGAGACGCAGGTTTCTCATCTGCTCCAGGCCGGCTTCAAGAAGGAGAATATCAGCACCACCACAATGGACATTGCACCACCCAGTGAATGTAAATACTACTCCTTCAATAAGATGATCACTCCATCCATCATCAAGGAGTAAAGTCCAAGGACACTGTTTTTATGTCCCTTTTTTACCATGATGTGCCTTTAACACAAAGTTCCTGCTGTCTATTCTTATTCTTCCATCTGCCAGAGTTCAAACATTAAAGATACTCAAGTTTAAAATGTTGGTGTTATTTCAGTTACACCAGTTTTACAGAGGAACTTCTGTGACTTCCCGTTTTGGAGAGCTGCGATCCAAACACACTGAACAAAAAATAAACCAGCAAATCTAAACTAAAACATATCGTGTCAAATCCATCCGAACAGAGTAACATTGAAACGATACTATTTTCACCAACCAGTATTTTTTTGAAGGTTTTGGTCTCTCCTAGCTAAAAAGAATGCAACACCTTAAGGTGTTCTAAGGGGTTTTCTGCAATATCCACAAATGAAACCCTTAAAGATGCCTTTAAGGCTTTTAGTTTTTCAAAATTAGCTCAGACTTTTACTAGGACACGAGGATGAACTGATGTGGAGGTCGGAGGTTATTGAAAACCTGCGTCATGTGAGTGAGATATATGAGGAATGTAGGAGCGGAGTTAAAATGACAGGACTTTAGTACTTAGAGTTACAGTTACTCATTTTCCTAAACTCTGAGTAGTATCCACCTGTGGTCTGGGCTGAACTGATGGCGTTTCAGATGCCAAAACTCAAGGTCACAAAGAAATGTGGCACAAAGCTAAGCTTGAAGTTGGATTTTTGAGGTCACAAATAGACAATATAGACACACTCACTTGAGATATCTGAACACCTGGGGCAAAGTCGCCGCCTCATTAATCATTGGAAGAAGAGCTGATGTATCATCGGCCTGCAGTCAGGTGGGAAACTACAGCAGATGGCAGATCACCTGCACCAACACAGGGAAGCAAAAAAGGAGGATGTAAAGGAAGGCTTAAAAAAAGTAATATCGTTACTTAATTAGCGACGCTTGTGACTCTCACGCTCCCTGGTGGTACAAACACAGCTCTCACACTCGGGGGGAAGAAGACGACAGACGCTCCGGTTTCAGCCCAGTTTAATCAGCACAACAAAGGTTAAAATGCTGTACAGTCAGATCTGAATGACTGATACTGTAAAATATATGCATAACTACTTGAACAAAGTTGAATTCCTAATTAAAAGGAGGTCTAAACTTTGAAGTTGATGACAAACCTGTGCAACACTCACACAGTAAATAATAAATATTACGGTAACCTGCAGAATAAAGTAGCAGTAAAGTTTAAAGTTTTACAGTGATTTATTGGATTATTGCAGCTCTACATGGAACAGGAGCAGCGCTCCAAATGAACCAGAAACACATTTACATACCAGTCGGACACACTGACACAAATCACTTCCGATACCAAATTCTTAATTTCTTCTCACGCTTGATCTTTCTCTGCAGCTGTAAAACCCCGTAGAGCAAAGCCTCGGCTGTAGGCGGACAACCTGCAACAGGGGAATAAGCGAGCTATGAAACCGGCAGTCAAGTCCTAAAAACCCTTTATTAACAAAAGACAACATAAAAAAATACACTTACCTGGAACGTAAATGTCCACTGGTACAATACGGTCGCAACCTCTGACAACGGCGTAGGAGTAGTGGTAGTAACCCCCTCCATTAGCGCAACTAAAACAGCAAGTTTAAAGCGTTTACGTTTAAAATTTGAAAGGAAAATACAAATGATTCATCTGTTTTTAAAGAAACACAACCACAATGCTAAAATCGCAATTTTTCAACCCTTTCGCCTAAAGTTTTCAACCTCGTGCTGGAGCCATCGATGAGGAGGTGGCTTAGCAGCTTACCTTCCCATTGAAATGACGTATCTGGGCTCTGGCATCTGTTCATACACCTGAGAGAGAAGCAGAGTTGAGTCCCTCTTATATAACACTTGACTGGGCATTAATCTGTTTATCCTCCAACCAGCTTGCTCGTCCCTCACCTTCCGCAGAGCTGGGGCCATCTTATTGGTCAGCGTACCAGCCACAATCATGACATCGGCCTGTCGAGGACTTGCTCGGAACACCACGCCAAAGCGGTCCATGTCGTAGCGAGGCGCCGCCATGTGCATCATCTCCACGGCACAGCAGGCCAGGCCGAAGGTCATAGGCCACAGAGAGCTCTGAGGGCCAACAACCGAGATCACAACACAACAACGCACAAAGTGAACCAGGTGTACTGTCGTTAGGCCTCAGCAGGAAGAGATTTTTATAAAGATTTCTTGCTACTCCAGCTGTATAAAATCATCTCATTAAAAAATAGCATTTAAAATGATTGTTATTTTAATAATCCAAAGTAATTATGACATTAAACATTCCCACGTGTTTTCCCACTGACCCTGCGGGCCCAGTTGACCAGGTCGTCCAGCTTGGTGATGACGTACTCGCCCTTGCTGCTGGCTACAGACGCGGGTTTGGCTGCTGCCACCGCTGTGCTCTTCTCCCTGACTGGAACCAAACTGCAACAAGAAGAGGGACGCTTGCTGCGTGTATTGTGGTTTTGGATCATCTGTGAGGGTTTTTATTTATGTTCAAAATAACTTACGTTGTGACAGCATTCTCACTTTTTGCACTGTTATGGAGACTTTTCTTCTGAGCAGCAAGTACAGAAATGGGTCTGCTGGACAGAGAAGGATAGATTTTAACACTAATCGGCATTCTGAGAGAATGCCATCGTGGTCTAATTACGCACCGATTTTACCCTGGGAATTGTTGATAATACTGTGCAGCAAATGATTACATAACCAAATGGCAAAACAAAATGTCTGCATACCTATGAACAGCTTACAACGTAGCTTAACTGAACAAATTACGTTAATCAAATATTGAAATTCTGATTACTCTAGTATGCTCCTACCTTATTGAAAAACTGCCAAAAATGGCCAGGCGAGGTGCTGCAAAAAACAAGCATTCAAAAGTAAAAAATAGTGCCAAGCAAGTGCAAGTAGGCTGCAAATTATTAGTCTGGTTATCCTGTTACTTTATTTTTATCCCCCAGAAACAGTTTAACGTCTAGTTCTTTACAGGTCATCAGCACAAGAGCAAACAATTTTGCAATTATACAACAATTTGTCACGTAGTGTAGTGTTTTCAGTTCCATTAAAATATGTTTGACATGAATTATAGAATGCATGGACCATATTTGGATGACCTAATTAAGTTGATGAATGAACCAGTTGATTTGTTCTTAATTTTGTTCGATAATCTGATATGCTCACGTTTATTTTGAACATCGTAGTAAAAATAAAAAATAAGAGACATACGATTGATGGCTGGCAAAACTATCACGAATACACACCAGAAAAGAAAATTTAGGGGTTAATTTGGCGAGATTTTTTCCAATCGAAAAGCTATCCCACAGCGAAGTTGATAATGAGGCTAACGTTACACCTATCTTGCACAAAAACAAGTTGGTTTCTTTTATCTTTTCGTTTTTTGATAAAAATGAGAGCATTGGGGCCAGAGGTGATATCATAAGTTACGTGTTTGCGTTGCTGCAGCCGGCAGCAGCGGTAGCTAACCTATGCTAACCTAGTTGTCATCATGCTAACGCAGACAGCGCAAGGTCAGTGCGTGTACACGCTAAAAGTAACAATTACGACAACCAGCATAATCGAAGCACTGGCAGCTGGTCTGTATGTGCTTCTTATTTTAATATAACTCATTTATCAAAGCTTTGTAGGCACTGTAATGTAATATAAAGATGTACTAGTTAAGTCAAAACATTACTTACCCACTAACGCCGCCATCTTTGGAAATCTGATGACGTCAGACTGCTTCCGATGCAGGTCTGATCCCGTGCTGCAGGGGGCGCTGTTTCAACCCCGGGGGGGTCGAATTTTATTTTATTATACAAACCTTCAATAGTACAATCTCATAGCATAGGTTTATATTTGCTATTTCATCACTCTTTGGACATTCTGTCCAAATATCACCGGAGGAAGGTTAATAAAAAATATGCTTTACTTTTCATATTTGCTATTTGTGCAAAAATAAAAATTCTGAAGGACTTTAATTTTTATAATTGATCAGAAAAAAACGGAGGTTTTGACCAAAATGTTTCCAATGTTCACTTCAGAGGTTAGTATTTTGTCTGGCACACAACAGTGTCAAACAAGTCTGGCTTTACCAGTTAATTTGCATTCATGAGGCGTGTTGTCGTAACAGGCGCACACCGGCTCCTAACTCTCACAGGTTATGATCAACAGTACTGAACAAAACCTGAAGACAATCTGGAACTACTAACTAAGATTATTTGCCTGACTGTTTATGATTAGTTTGATTTGTCTAGAATTCAAAATGACTTGTAGACCACCCAGGGTGAATTATGGTCCTCTTCCACCTTTAAATGCAAACAATTGTGAATTTTTTTGGTCAGTCCTAGTCTTTTAACATCAGAGTAAACTTGCCACCTCAAAATGCTTGATAAAACCTGTTAATTATGAAGCAGTAGACATGTTTTCTAAATCATGTGGTCAGATGCTTATTTTGGTGTTGACTCAGTGGTCCAGAAGCCGTCTTTGGTCCTCTGGACCACAAACCCTGCGAGAAACATCAGCAGTCCGCAAGATGCCAGCTGGGTGGAGATGGAGAGCGACCGAAGAAAATACTCAGAGCGTGTTATCACATAATGACAGCCCCAGTGCTAGACACACACACGTGCACACACACACACACGGACAGAAGCTTCTCCAGGAATAACTGCTCAGTCACAGAAGAAGCAAAAACAGCAGTGGAACCAAAACTTGGAGACTATTTAATCACATTTTCCCCTGGTTGTTTCCTTTCTTATTTTAAACAAATGGCTTTTATTCCATCTTCTTGTACACATTTTGGACAGTTGAAATTTAAATCTAAAGTCCCTTTTCTTGTGGTTTTAAACATCAATCCAAATCCAAACTTACGTAAAGCAGACTTTAAAGACTCCCGGGTCAAAACATTAAATATAGGCACTGAAAGAGTAAAAAAAACAAAAGTTTTAAGACTACAGCATTGTTCAAAGGCTTCCTCTGCCAACAGCAGAGCGCTCGCGTTTCAGATAATAAGCATGAATCCACGTTTTTAAAAATGTCCTGCACACGAGGCGAACACATACACGCTAGGCCGTCGCTGACTTGAGGGTTATAGTTGCAGCATGTGTTGCTGGGCTTAGCTGCAGACCACAGGAATGGCCTATATTTGGAAAGATCTCCTCCTCTGAGAGAAGAAAGCGCGGCTGGCCTCCTCACTGAGCGTCCAGGACGTCTGTGGGTAGGACGTCTGCCGTGCCGCTCGGCCTCTGTGAAGCTTCCCCCGACCAGGAAGAGGGGGTGACCTGATTATAGAGGACGTCCTGAGAGCCCAGCAGCGGCTCCTTCAGATTCAGGTTGTACATGAGGAACAGATTGAGAGCCACCACAGCCAGGAGAGGGAAAACAGTCAGACCGGAGCCGAAGCCTCGCCAGGAGCTGCACACGTTCAGGCTGAGCCAGTAAACCAGCCTGCAGAGGGGTGAAAATACCCACAAAAGCGGGGAAATGTGTCAGGTTCAGGATGTTGAATAAATAAACAACAGTTTAAACAATCTGAAACTGCGGCTGCAGCTTTCAGGGCATTAAGAGTCACTGGAGACTCTCACTGGCTAAGTTCAAGAAGTCTGCTGAAAACCTGAAAATGTTAATTATCCTCTTCCTGTGAGATAAACGACTTGGCTGCAGATTCCATGCACCAGAGGCGTTAACTTGCATTTTCTTCTCACCGCGTACACCGATTTCTGCTAAATAAAAACCAAACCACAGGCGGCAGCGTTTCTCATGGACGTCCTTCAGAAGTCCCCGTTTGAAGTGCAGCAGCATCCTGCCAAACGCTCCCTTTGGCTTAGTTAATAACAGCCGTCGTATTTGTTTTTAGCTGTGCTGGTGGCTGCGTGGGGCACCGAAAGAGCTCCAAAACCTTTGGATGAGACATAAAAACCTTTGTCTGGACATTTATAGTCCATAAACCTAAATAAAAAGAAGGTGGTGAGAGGCCAGATCAAAACTTCTGGGATTTTTTGATGGAATCATCTAGAAAGTGAGTGGTTGGGTCACAAACGGACACATTAAATGGCTATTTCTATCACCATGTTTAGAGTTTGAATCAAACCAGCAGTTGTACCTGCAGAATCTGCTCATCTTCTGTCACCTCTAACGGAAACGCGCCTTCCACCTTTAGTTGGAGCCTCACCTTCCAAGGATGAACATGGAGACCAGGATGGGCACCAGCTTCAGCTGCTCCTGAGGCAGCAGGGCAGCCATGACCACCAGGTTGAGGACGTAGAGAACCAGCTGCTGCAAGGTGGCCGTGACGAACAGCTGCTGGAGCGCCCCACCCGCGGGCGGCGCCTGGTGCAGGCCGAAGAGGCCCTGCAGAACTGGCAGGCGGCGCCCATGAGCATCGCTGTGGAGGACAAAGGAGCAGGGAGTCAGCCAGCACGCCGACCTGCGGCGGGCTAATGAGGTTTCCTAAAAATCCAGGTTGAGGAAGGTGTGCACGGACGCCTCGCTGGCACGTGTCAGGTCACCTGTCTCCCGGGTCAAGTCGCCCAGATTGAGAAGCGATTCAAGTATTCTGAGATAATGAGAACGCGGCCTGGGAGAGACGACAGACAGCCTCTGATGGTTGTTACTATTTAAGACTCTGCTGGGGAGGGCAATTAGGCTTCTCTCTGGTGGCCTGAGGCCACGTCTCGGATGAAAGCACATTAAATTAAAGGGAAAAGGAGACGATGAAACATTCCGAGACGAGGCGGCCAGACAAACCAAATCCTCTCCCTGATCTCCATCGGTGATCGGGGTGAGCTAGCGGCAGTGTACCGAGCAGGACGGGGACCGATGCCACCGCGCACAGCAGAGGGTGAAGGTGATGCGACGGGCTGCGTCGGGACAGTCGGGAGGTTTGACGGGGACGTAGAAATAGAGAGCGTAGAAGATCCCGGCAGCGAACAGAAGAGAGGCCAGAACCGACAGGAAAGCGGGAACGCGGCCAGAAAGGCAGCATTTACACCGGCAGCAGCACCGTCCGTGCTCGGAGGCCTCCTGCGCGGCCTCCGCCCGGCCCTCCGAGCTCCACACCGTCAGCTCCACGCTCTCCGGGGGGGGGCTAATCAGGGGTCGACCCTCGTCCAGCGTGCGGTAAACACCGGGGGACTCTGGGCTGCATCTGGCGGTGTTCAGGCCGTTGGGAAGGCTTCCCTGAGAGGCCGGGGAGACGCGGCGGAGGCAGTTTCCTGCGCTGGCGTCCACACTCTGCTCTGTAATGATGTCGGGGCTGCAGACATTTTCCTCCTGCTCCCTCTCTTTGGTCACATCTGCTCGGGACTCTCCGGGAGGTCGTCTGGGGGCTGCTGATGGCCGAGAGCAAAGCCTGTTCAAACCAGATCAGAGCTCAACGTCAGGCCCGTCATTCCGCAGTCAACAACCTGAACGACTGGGTTGAAATCCCTCCTGGAGAACTTCTCCCCAAAATAATGACATGAAGTCTTGAACTTGTCCATCCTTTCTAATAAACAGGTGTTTATCTCCTCTTAAGCCCTTTTATTTTGAATATTTTCTCCACCAGACAGTAAAAAACCAATAATAATAATAATAATAGTCACCCCTGGTCTGAGCGCTTGCTGGCAGCTGCTCGAGGGAACGCTGGGAGCCAGAGAGGGAGGACGAGTGCAGCTCCTCCACCGAGGACTCTGGGCTGTCCGACACCGGGGCCAAGGAGATCTGCGTGTCCAGGTCCAGGAAGGGCGAGAAGGACAGTCTGGTGGGGTCGATGTCCTGGAGCTGGTTGATGATGTCGCTGATGGACTCCTTCATGCTGTCCAGCTCCTTGGCCTTCTGCTTGCTAGCAGCCGGGAGGCCAGCGGCGCTCATAGTCAGCTGGCCGGAGAGGAATCTGGCGGAGGAGCAGCCGAAAAATCATCTCCTGTTCTTTCACACTGAACTTTTATTGATTTTTCTGTTCTGTCAGAACCAGCTCGAACACGACACACCCACCTGTTGAGGAAGGACTATAAAATTAACATTTTCAAAGCCGCAAATAAACATTTTGTGCCTACTTGTGCGTATTTATGCTGGGTTAAAGGTTAAATAAGTTGATTAGGTTTGATTAGGTTCCTTTATTCTTTGTAATGAGAACTTTTTTTCATTAATAAGCTTATCAAGAATATTTTTAATTAAACCCAGAAATCCAGATGGATTTATGGATAACAGACATGAAAACAGCGGTGACAGAGGAACTCTTGTGTCATTAGCCTTCAGGAATACATTAGGAACGACCTTTTTGGACTTTTCTTACTTTATTTCGCTGTCTTCCTGGCTGGGTTTTTATGAGAAGACCTCTGGGATGTCTCTGAAAAGTGCTCAGATGTGGCTCCTTTCAGAAGGCTGGAAAAGGACGAAGCAGCTGAAGATCAAAATGTAAAGAACCAGCTCTCCTTCGACGGTAAAATAGAGACATTTTCCAAAAAACAGAAGTGACGGCAGGAAAGAGATGATGGAGAGAACGAGGCTGTTGGAAGAATGGTGAGCTATAGGACAGATCAGTTCAGCAGATTTAAACGAAGAAAATACAAAGAAATTATATCGATACAGATTTTTAAAATATTTTTACCCGTAATTTTCACAATCGATCTTTTATTATTACTAATCTAACCCCCGTCTTCGTTACCGGATCCGTGAAGCTCTGGGCCATCTGCAGCCCGACTCGGAGCCCTTCTCCCGGCTTCCATCTGCTTTGGCGCACACCCGACGAGGGCGCAAAACTTTGCGTGCCAACCGTGCGTCGAGGCGCTTCCTCCGAACCAGCGAGGACCTGAGCGTGTTTGGAGCCTCCGCGGAGATGGAGGGACCCGCGCAAACAGCTTCTGCCTCTGCGGGCTGAAATCCCGCAACGTCTGCGCCGCGGGAGGCGGCGGACGAGGCCGTGCGCGCGTGTTCAATCTGCGCGCGTAAAAGAACAGCCGGACTTACTTGGGTCGGAGGTGGTGGAGGCTTCGCAGGCTTCGCCGTCCGTGCGTCCGTCCGCGCGTCCTCTGTCCGCCCTCCCGTCTGCCCGCCCTCCCCCTCCGTTCGCTTTTTGTCCTCCAGGATCCAGAACTTCTGAATCAAATTTCAGGACGGACAAAACACACGGCTTTTCCTCCGCCCACAGGAGTGGGGTTTTTTTCCCTCCCCTGGCTGGGTGCTGTGTCAAACACCATATGGAGCAAATAAAAGCAGGGGAGCATGAGGAGGAGGAGGAGGAGGAGGAAGAGGCATGCAGCACTTTCTCTCAGTTTACCTCCAAATTCAACATGAACAATCACATCCATCAGCAACACCTTTCCTAAACATTTACCCTCTAACCCTCCCACCAGCAGGATTTACTGCTGTTTTGTCCCTAACCGAGCTGCTCAGACCAGCTTCTGACCATCCTTTCATTTTCACTCCGTGACCAGTGATGACGTTTGAATAAAAACGACTGAAACGTTTCAGTAAAAAGCAAGAATTACCCCGACTACCGCTGTGGCGAAGATCACACTGCAGCTCTTCAAGCGTTTGGGAAAAAAAACGGAGAAAATCTGTTTGTTTCCCCAATAAACGTCCCCGAAGAGTGTTTTTATTCCATAAAATAGCTCGTCTAGACGGGTGTGGATTTAACAACACAGGTCATAAATAAAATATCAGCATAAACAACATGTTTCAAGTATTGTTTGGAATATACGCATGTCGGGAGGGGG
>CAAE01014610.1:0-10340 GCA_000180735.1 Tetraodon nigroviridis
CACATTCATCGTTCAGTTAGATCTTTTAGTGGCTGTGCGTGTCAAACATCCGTAACAAAGATGTGGGCAAAATATGCGGATCATCCATGGTGTGTCCCTTTTCATAAAAAATGAAAATTGGACTGAAAAACTTTAAAAACCCTGTACTGCTTGTGACCCAGTGTGGGATTAAAATGCATAAGGTAAATCGAGTTCTTACCGGTCAAGCATAAAAAAAAGCTACCTTTTACATTTTTGCAGTTTACTTTCAAGTGGCCACTCTGAGGTATGCAGCTCGATTCTATTTATGTTCAAGTGTCATCTATGGCGCAGTGCTTGTAGTGGGTGTACATAGTTAAAAAAAAAAAGAGACCATCCCACGGTTGATGCTTGCTTTTTTTGGACGGTTTAATAGACACTTATCAGCAGTAACTGACACTAAATGATTCACCGTATTGATTCTGTGTGTGTGATCTGCACAGAAAAGAATTTCTACTGATATGAAACTCAGTCAAAGTTTAAAGCAACTGTTTGCTCGTTGGTATGGTAGCTGACATGTACCAGATGGAACATCACAGCCACAAATATGAGAAAAACATTTGGCCTTTTACAAAGATCATTAAGCCACACACAGTGTTTGATACCCTTAAACTCATGAATTTTGTCTCTTTCTGTCATTCTTTCTCTCTCTGGCCTACACACGTACGCACGCACGCACACTTTTTTATCAGGGCACACACCATCCATATCCATACCTAACATCTCCAATCACATCATGTCTTTTGACTGGTTAGTGAAACTAGAGAAAACCAATCAAAAGACTTGTTCTATACGCAAAACCCCCAAGCCCACACTTTCTTATAATGTTTACATACCTTTAACTTTAAAAGAACTGAAAGGTTTTTTTCAACCAGCGCTTTAAAATGCAAATCTAGAAGACACAAATTTGAATTGTGTAATAAAAATCATCTGACCTTGTGCTTTCTAAAGTGAAAGCAATCGAACACTGGATAGAGCATCCATTAAAGAGCGTGGCGTTCTTGGTACTCGTGATCAAATGAGCCGCAGGGTCTTCTTATTTAAACATTAGCACAAGACCAGCCGCCCAACTGGCCCCCCCCCCCAACACCCTGGTAGACTGTCTGAGAGAAATCAGAGCATCAAACAGCCAAATATTCTTAAACTCAACAATATTAAACAATATTGGAGATCTATCGTTGAATCTTGGAGATGCATGTTGATGGCTTTTCAAATCAGCCCCCACACATGAGCTAAATCCCCTCCAGACCTCAGCATCCCCCGATTTCCATCATCTATCTCAGATCGTACGGTTGTCACAAACCAACATATATGTATAATCACTAATCACTAAATCAAGTTATTCCAGCATATAAATGGTACGATCTAGCTTTACAGTTTGTTGCAGCTGTGTTAAATGTATGACAGTTTCGTAAAGGAAAAAGTTTAGAAACTTGTTAAATTAATTGTACAACATACAGGTGTATGTTCTGAACTATGAATGACAATTTATACGGTTCTAAACATAATTTTTCTGTAGAAATGTATTTTCTGTTAATATTCTCTCTACGCATTTATTTAGGAAAGAAGGAAGAAACTTTTCACTGGGCCACTTTTTCTTTTTAAGTGGATCAGATGACCAGGAAGGAGAAAGCAATGATGTTGACGAACTGGAAAAGTCCAATCCAAACCTAATGACGCCGTTGTAGATAAAGGCTAGGAGAATACTGTAAGGGCGCCGTTTTTTCTTTCAGAAGAACTATAGACTGCTAATATGTTAAAGAATGACTCAATTCTTGTCAGAAAATCTAAACAATAACAGGTGACCCGGCCCAATTATTGCAGCGCTTTGGTGTTTATTCTATATTTGGTGGCTCTAAAAGCAGTCAAAATTAGAAAAAAAAAACCTAATGTGAAATTAGGACTCTAAATCACAAATCAAATGTTTCCTATATAAATTTACAGGTATTTTAATACTGATGTATTATTTTAATTGAATCCTGTTATTTGTTGTATTCCAGTGAAAAGACCCACGCCACCGCACAGCAGGAAGGCTGATATCAGCCAAACGGGAGCTTAAGCTGCCACCGCAGAGGTCCTAAATGCTAATGCTTAAAAAAAAAAAAGGAAAGGAAAAAAAGGAGGAAGTGTGCTGGGAGTACAACAGCGCTGACACCGGGCTGCCTACGGGTGGCAGCACAGCAGGGGGGACTGAGTCGCACAGTGCTTCACTTCACTGCTTGGTGCATTAATCTTTCCCGGCTTGGCCCTCTTCAGGGCCTCAAAGGGGCTCGACGCATACTCACTAGGTGGTCCTGAAGCCGCCCCCCGCGGCTCCAGCGGCGAGCTCCATCTAGGCAGATTAGCAGAGTTAAAGAGCAGAGCGTCCATGCAAACCTCTGCATCCGTTTTACCTCGGCTCGGCGACCACGGAGGCGTTATTTGACGAGGGGGACTACACATCAGACGGTGCGCCCGCTCTCTTTCGGGATGAAAACACGTGCTAAATGTTTCCAGTTCCACGTTTATTTGATCATTTATATTTAGAAATGATTTGTTGAAAAGACGGAGAGACCAGACCGAGATGGTTGGGATGTGCGCCCATGTGTGAGAGTGAGAGGAGGACGCTCACAACAGAGGTGAAAGGACAAAGAGGAGGGCAGAAAGACGGAGGGGATTGCATAGACCCGTAAAATGGCGTTAAAATGTGTCGTCTTGTCACAACTGCCAGCTGAGCTCTACTGGAAATAGGAATGGTGGCTACGTTGGAAAACTAACAACACACCAGCTCTTTTTCTGTTACGCGTGAAACAATAAATACTATCAACAATATTGATTCTTACTGCCTGACAAAAGATGTGGCAAGAGGCAAAGTCATTACTTTTAGACCCATGTCACTGAAAGGACAGTTATGGACGATAGACGGATCACCTGGACCACAGACAACTTCTTTCTTTTTAACTAACAGACTTTTTTTTAAAGATCTGTGTCGTCACTTGTACTTACATCAGGCCTCAGAGCCTTAGTCGGACATGAGAATAAAGCTCTAGAGCTTTCAAATGTGTTTAAAGTTAACTTTGACTTTAACTTAAATGTTACTTTTAAAAAGTAACGTTTAAGTTAAAGTTTAACGTGGTCAAGTTTTGAGGATTCAGGTGCACAAAGTGTTTGTGACAGTGGTGTCACCACATGCTCTTATGAATCAATTTGATATAAAACCAAACCACAAAAAAAAACAAACCAAAACAAAAAAACCCCTTATGAGTATTGAGTAATTTACCATTTGAACGTTTTTTCTTGAACAACAACAGATAGGTTTTGGGTCAGGGCCCAATTTAGGTTTTGTGGAATGATAAAAAGTCCCCACAGCAACTTTAAGGCCTTCATAGGGATCTGTTACTGTGATGTTTGGTCACATCTGGCAGACCTAATCAGGCATGATTTCACCAGTTTATGAAAAAAAAATTGCAAAGAAGAACTATACGATGAAAGTATCTTAATGAAATAATGATAGAACGGGCATAAAAATCCAACTTATTCTTACAACCTGCCTGTGAATAAGAGCGGCTGCTGTGCCATAACCTCCCTTCTCTCTCTTGAGGCTGTGCTTGGATTTACAGCAGGCAAGAGACATCCAGACAGATCATTAGCAGCAGCCTCAGCCAACTGCCCCTTCGCCTATCTCTTCCTCTTTTTTTCTGGGGTGTCAGACTACCCCGATTTCCCCTTTGGAAGCTTTGTTGGGCTTTTCTGCCGCTTTTTATCTGATGACACTGTGGCACACAACAAGCAAACCCGACAGTGAAAGAGAGGGGCCTCCCACTGACAGCTAGATGGATGCCACAAGTGACAAGCTTTTGTTTTAATAAAATACACCGCGGCGCTGGCTTTGCAAAGGCAAAAGGCCGAGGCCAACGGAACAACTTGTTCCAATTGGTTGAGCTAGCCATGGCACTGTTACGGAACTTGTTACTTTTTCTTGTTTGTTTTGCTTCAGGGGTTTGAGCTGTTGTTTGAACACATCACACACACACACACACACACACACACGGTCTGGCTTGTAAATCCTTCTGTTTCACTGGCTCTAAAGGTGCCGCCTTCCATATCCATGCCAAAGATGGAGACGCGCAACCATCTTAATCAGAGATCTAATCTGTGGCAGCACCTGCTTGTGGAAACGCCCCCGGCACTCTATCTCCAAAGCTGCCGTTTTTCCGTTTCCTTATTTCGACAAAAGCTTTACTACAGTCGGAAACACGGGCCAAATCGTAATTACGCATTCGGACAGGCGTTTTGGAAATGCCTTCCTAGATTTTTTTTCTTCCTTTTTTTTTTCTTCTTTCCTTTTCCTTCCCTTGATTTCAGAGCAATATCAAGTGAACAAACTTCCCATGGAACCAAACGCGTAGTAAAACAAGATGAAATAAAGTCCGGCACTTTTTTAACGAGATATGAAATTTCCAAAATCACACACAAATTATTAGATTCATTTGGACTATATTTGGACATAAAATATTTTTTTAACCTAAATTACACCTTGGGACCACTAAAAATGTAATCACAAACTACACTCATAGGATAGACTCTTGTTTTAAAGGATCCATTTTGTTCTTATGTTTTATCGCAAGTTCAACGTTCCATTAAAATTGCAAAGCTATATTTGAATGTTGGGGAAAATGGGGAGAGAAAAAAAGCTAATTTTGTGTCGTTTCTGTTATTTGGTGACGTCCCAAGCAACAATCCAGGGGCCTGTGCCGACTTACCCACGCACTCGTTGGCCTCTCTGGCGGTTGCGCGTTGCCAAGGCCGGTCGTAGTGGAACGGCTTGCACCTGTCGCACTCCGGGTCCCGCCGTGTGGTGCTTGCACTCGCACACCAGGTTCCCTTCGCGGTCTTTGACGCACTTGGACGCGTGTCCGTTGCACTTGCACCTTCCTCCCACCTGCAGGTCCGACACGGCGTAAAAGTACGAGTCTCTCGCCAGCTCCGAGTCGTCCTCGTTTTCGTCTCCGAACGTGTGCAGGCGGCTGAAGATGATCTTGATGTCGGTGGCCGTGACCCAGTCCTGCAGCACCGGGGAGTTGTCGAAGTCGTGCGCGGATGGTCTGCCGTCCAGGGTGCTGAAGGCGATTAGCCCGCCGCTCAGCGGGTTCATGTCGGTGTGGGAGTCGGTGCAGATGGCCTCCTGCTCGTTCTGCTTGGTGATCGCCGCCTTGTTTTGCCTGTTGTACATCTTCTTTGACTGCGTGGAATAAAACTGGAACGGCACCCAGGTCTTGCCGTAATCCATGGACTTGTAAATGGCCATGGACTCTGGCCTGGGGGAGCAGAACTGCAGGCTCACGTAGGTCACCTCAAACTTCTTCTCCAGCGACAGGGTGAGCGTGACGTTCTGCGGGGTCTGCGCGTAATTCTCGGACTGCCAGCAGGTCAGGTTGTGGGGGTTGTTCAGGTCGGTCAGGTACGCCGGAGGACGCGACTTTTTGGGGTCGGAAGCATCGCAGGTGTGACAGTCCCGCGTCCTGTCGTCGCCTTTCTCCGCCACCACGCAGTACCTGGCGGCGGGGCTGCCGCAGGTGCTGGATACGCGCACGTCCTTCCCGAACGCGGAGTTGACGAAGTCCGGAATGCACCTCCGGGGGTTTCCGTTCTCGTCATAACACGGGTCCGGAGGGGATGCCTGTGCTGCAAACATGCTGAGCCCATAACCCCCCAGGACCCCCGTGGTCAGCGCGGAAAGGGTCACTGTGGTGACAAAAAGCGCTAAAATCCTTGGCATTTTAGTCCGTCGAGTAGTCTTGCACTAAAGTGTGAGAAATTGATATCAGTGATGAAAAAAAAAAAGCAGACAGGATGATGCAAAACATTACAATTACATGACAATAGAGGCGCGCAGGCTGTTGTGAAGTGGAGCGGACCGTACCTTAATATAAAGTTTGCGCAGCGCACTTCAGAGACCTCTAATAATTCTGCTGTAGGTCAGCTCCTGTTCTCACTCAGCATCAAATCAGATAAAGCTGGCTCTGGGTTTGAGCCACATCTCTTCCCACCGTTCTATCTGTCTGTCCTCTTCCCTGACTGACACAACACAATAAAGGAGCTTCACTTATTGGAGAGGCCGACGCGCCAAACTCTCTGCCGAGAAACGGCGAAATGCTGACATCTGCTGGAGACAAGGCGGTACTGCTGGTTTTCATTATCCCAAGACTGTTAAAATAGGATTTAAAGGAATTATCATGGAAATCTAGTTTTCTCGTTTAACCAAGCCAGACACTATACGCCTACACAACCTTTTGGGTTTTGTCTTATTATGAATATATTGTTTTCTTGTCTCCTATATTATTATTATTGTGCTGGGAAAAAAGAATCACTGTTGTGATCTCGAGCAAATTATATTGACGAAAAATATACGTGAAAGTGTGCTTTAATCCTTCACCAGGACAGACATAAAGCAACAGAAGTCACGTGCCACCATAAAGGCCTGTATTATTCAGAGTCAGAGGGGAACGAGCAGGAGTACAGGGGAGGCATCACCGACTTCGTTGAATGGTGTGAGGAGAACCAGCTTCTTCTTAACACCAGCACCACCTAAGGAAATAGTGATTGACTTCTGCAGGACCTCCACACCCCACACACTGGTGAACATCCAGGGGTCAGACATTGAGATGGTGGACTCTTTTAAATACCTCAACAATAAACTGGACTGGTCCCATAAGAGCAACGCCCTGCTGAAGAAGGGCCAGAGTCGCCTGCACCTGCTCAGGAGGCTGAGGTCCTTCAGGGTGGTCAGGGCTCTCCTCAGGACCTTCTGTGTACAGTGTTTTACGCTATTGTGTGTTGTGGGGGAAGCAGCAGTGACAGGGACAGGAAGAGACTGAACAGGCTGGTTCAGAGAGCTGCCTCTGTCCTGGGCGGCAGCTGGACTCCATCGAGGAGGTGGCGAACAGGAGGATGTTGGCCAGGCTGACATCCATCCGAAGCAACACCCCCCACCCCCTACATCACACTGTGGAGGCCCTGGGGAGCTCCTTCAGTGCCAGACTGAGGCATCCTCGATGCAGGAAAGAGCGCTACCGCCGGTCGTTGCTCCCCACAGCCACACACCAGGACTGCCCGATCTACCTCTTAAATAACCTATGTACAGTACCGGTGTATATGTTAATTTCTTCTTTCTTATTCTATTTTTATATGTGTATATAGAGTTTGTCATATATTTTATTTTCCTATTCCTCCATTTCACTTCTAATTCTATACCCCCGTTGTGGGATAAATAAATATATTCCATTCTATTCTATTCTTTTCTATTCTATTCTATTCTATTCTATTCTATTCTATTCTATTCTATTCTATTCTATTCTATTCTGTTCTATTCTGTTCTATTCTGTTCTGTTCTATTCCAAGAGTCCTGGTCCAACACATTTATGTCTTGGGCAACCACAGCGGTGGTAAAGCTCTTTTAATTATAGTAGCTCTATTTATTCAGGGGAAATTATAAATTAATTTGAATGGAGTTTTAAAGGCTCTGTTGTTAAATTAAATTTTTTTTCAGAAGGAATGTTAATTAATATCTTAGTCAACATTATCGTTTTATTAGAAACAAGAGTTGCCCACCAAGGGCAACTGAAATGCCAACTTGCTTTGTACACCCAGAGAGAGAACATGCTGCTCAGACTTACTGCTTGGTCATTTTTGTAGATTGTCTCAGGTCCTACATCAACTACGACTGCATTCTGTTAGTAAAAGGAAAAGATTTCTTCACCATATGTGAATAATTTACTTAGTTCTGATGAGATATCTGTTTTTATCTCTACTTTCTATCAAAAATGATATACCTCTGTCTTTGACGCTCAAATTTGTAGCTCTTTCTTTAGAAAAGTATGCACATTTGTTCTGAAGATATGTTAGGAAATCCTCGAACTACCTGAAAGTCATTTAACCAACAAAAAACTTGTTGTGTAGTTCTCAAAAACAAAACATAAAAACAACAACAAAACATCCAGCAAAAGTGCATGTCCTGATATGGATAGGAGAAAAAAGATTAGATTCTGGCTCCTAAACTCCTCCTTTGGGGTTCCTTTTATAGGCCTCTTTTCTTAGAAGGGATTGACCTTTATTGACATAAAGGTCAATTTATGTAGTGCTAAAACAGGAGGATGCAGATAATGCCGACCAATTCAGGGTGCGAAAAGAAAAATCAAGGTTCGGGTGACTTTAAACTTTTGACATTTTAACAACAAAAGACTAAGGTCTTGCCGTGGGCCTGGTGATGCCGCCAGCATTTATCCTGATTTACCTCCAACCACCTCCAAACCACCACAATTCTCCCTCCTTTTCTCTGCAAACGGATTGCGTGCATCATCATCTTCCTCTGAGAAAGTCATGTTTGCAAAAGGAGCGCACTCGTTTGACAGTGCCGGCCACCCTTTTATTTCTGTTTAAATGTTACAGTAACATACAAGAAGCTCCGTCGTGTGTTTTTTGTGCGATATGTGTGTCAATTTTACCATCTTTTCAACACGTTTCTTGTCGGTTTAGCCTCTAAACAGAAATATTCAGCCTATAACGTTTCAGCTTTTGACCTCTACGCTCCCTTTAGTACAAGTTGGATAAAAGAATGAGTAGAAAGTTTAATCTGCCAGAACATATTGGATGTTTTAATTTAGTGAATTAACAAATACCACTCAAAGAGGGGATTTCTCATTCCACAATATTTGAATTTGTACACAGACCACAATATACTATAAAGCGTATAAAACATGTTCAATCATGGCATAAAAATTCTAGAGGCTTTTTTAAGTAGCTCCATTTACATAGTTCTGTCACTACTGATCAACACAATCACCAACAACAACAACAACAACAATCACCATCACAGTCCAAAGTCACTATAAAGTACACTTTTTGACATGTCACTATATCAAAAAATGTTCTTTTCTGAAAGATTCCAACAATGTGAAACAATCACATTGTGTGTGTGTGTGTGTGTGTGTGTGTGCTGTGCTGTGTGTGTGTGTGTGTGATGTGTGTGTGTGTGTGTGTGTGTGTGTGTGTGTGTGTGTGTGTGTGTGTGTCCCAGGTGCGACAGAAAGATCTTTGTACCCGGAAATAAACCAACGACAACAAACAGCCGCGCAGGTAAGAGCTCTGCTGTTGCGCAGTGTTAAAATAATATCATTTAAACTCAAAATTCATTGTTTACATATTCACCATAGTAGAATGTACTGAACAATAGTTTGTTAAGGTTCGTTTTTGAATTTAATCGTTGATACTGCGCCTCCATTCAACCGTGCTGTTTCCGTTAAATTCTGTGAAAACGGCAGAAGTGTTTTCGCGTTAGAGAAAAAAAAAAAAAAGACGTTCTAAAAACCTTTCTTTTGACATAACGACGATTTATTAATAAATTAACACGAAATGTGTTATGAACATATCATTTGAGACAACACTTTTTTTTTTTTTGTCTTTTTGTAACGCACAGTGATGGACAACAGGGACTTGGCTCAAGACTTCCAGGACCAGTTTAACGACGTCGTCTCCAGGTTCCAGTCCAAGCAGTTCTTCCAGTCAGAATGGGACATCGCCTCCTTCGCCGTCTTCTTCATCTTCATCGGTGGGTGGATGACATTCACCGGCCACCCCAAACAATAACACTCTACTTTCTCTGGGACACAGAAGTGAAGTGAACGTCCTTCTCTTTCTTGGAGGTCAGGTTGTGAGTTCTGACCTCCATCTTTCTCTTTTGATGTAAACCTACTTCAGTACCAAAGTTTACGTTTTACAGGAAAATTGGAATGTTATGTGAAAGTTGCAGTACTGTATCATGTAGATTTCGGATACCGTTGCTGCCTCAAGTGCGTATTTGTCGCTGCATTCGCAGGAAACAAAGGGAAATTATTATTTTTTGTTGAATTTATTTCAGCGGTTCACTTTTCTTCATGACTTATGCTTTATTTAGTTTTTTTTCCCTACGTAAATGCATATGGAACCCCTCAACATCTAAAGAACTTGTGTGGAGAACTAAGCCCAAGATTTATAATGCTAGTTAATTCCTTCTAACACTAGTCGACACTAGTTGCCAAGAGTTTAAAAAAATAATTCAGATCAAAAATGGACTTATTAAAGAACTGGTTGCTCATCCATTGTTAATTACAGCTCATTAATGCAGTCAGATAGCTGCCAGACTAAGTTGTCAACCGAGTGCTATTGGCATTGTAGCGTGTAATGATTTGTGATGCACGTTGCCAGGTATGGTTCTGATGCTGTTCATCATCGTTCTCCTCCGATGTTGCTGTTCCTGCTGCTGCGCCGATGATGAGAAGGTAATCACGCCCAGTAATGTGTGTGTC
>CAAE01014610.1:16301-26948 GCA_000180735.1 Tetraodon nigroviridis
CACCAGCACAGCTCTTTCTACTTGACTGGCAGCTGACATCTTTGGAAGCTCAGACAGAGACCTCTGCGAGTTCAGCATTTTGTTCAGCAAACAGACAAAGACGACGTTAAACTCTGCCGTCTTCTTTTAATGACCGTGTCTCCGTCTGTCTCCTAGCTTAGCTGCAAATGTTGCCTTCCTGTACTGTCGGAAATAACGAAACTCAGATCTCAACGACTCAGTTCGGTCGTTAAAAAAAAAAAGTATTGTTCCAAACCTGACCCGTAAAACGAACACATAAAAAACATTGCTTGTTTGTGTGTTTTTTTTTTAAACTAGCTCTGTAGTTTCAATATTGCAATAATAGCAACACAAACATATTTACCCTTTATTCAGACTAAAATGAATAAAACAAAGCATCAAAACTAAAACAAAACTAACAAGCGTCTATACCTAGCGGAGTTTGTAGTTGGCTATAGCCGAAATACGACGACTGTTAAAATACGATTATGACCTGAACGGAGCATCAGACAAGTCACACGTTCGCTATTAACTAAGCTCCACCCATCAGTCCTTATTTGGGAAAACGACTTCCGTTGAGTTGAGTACTGGACCGTATAGAAGAGCGCACTAGTTGACTGACAAGCAATGGCCTCTACACTACATTATTCTTTAAATTCAATTAAGCATCTCAAATTGTTAAAAGGAATTATTGACAAATTTTCTTACTAGCATTTTATTATAAGTGATACAGCTTTAATGTATCAAGTGTATGTTCCACAAAGTCTTAAGTATAATGAATATTACAGAAAAAAAATACCATTTATACCAGTAATCAGGAGAGGATTTATTAAACAGCACAACGTCTCGTTTGCACAAAATCATAAATATCCCCAAAACAAAAAAAACACCCTCCTCCATTGATGGGATCAAACTCTGTCATTTTTAAAGAGAGAATCCAGATTATATAAGCCCTATTAATAAAATTTTTATACTTGAAGAACAGTTGAAAGATTGACAGTATAAAGACACACATGTTAGACCATCAGGCTGTAGAATCAAAACGTGTTTTTTTTTAATTAATCCCACTTATTGCATATATAAAAGAAACCCTAATTCAACCTTATATGCTATTTACAAGGGTCTTCTAAAAATGCTTTTTACAGTGTGAGGAGAACAAAATTAACTCTGAACATAAATGGGTTTGCCAAGAAAGGTCTTAAACGACACTTTTTCTTGAACAAACTTAACTGGGCCTTAAATACAAGACCCTGGTCTTCTGCACGAACATGACCGCAGATTCTGTTTTATTATCAGTCTCAGCTCTGACGGAAGGTGACAGCAGTGCTAGTTCATTAGTTGGTTAATTTTTTTTTTTTTACAATTTTAGAAAGTCAGGAAGATATAAAATTACCATCTTGAAAAAGCATTTCGTCAATTCCCGACACCACTAGAGACCGAACTTAAACTGTCTGATACTCAACGGAGCCCACATGAACTGCTCGACGCTTATTGGAGCTAAAAATAAGAAGCAATATTTGAATAACCTGAATTATCTCCAACGCCACATTCTGGTTTAAGCCACAAGTCAGCAAAAAACAAAATTCTGCTGTGAACCGCTATGTGCTGATCAGAATTTATAAGCCAATTTATCGTCCAGGTTGCAGATCACCCAGTGATGAGACCATCTGCTGTCCTAAACTTTGCTGAAACAATAAATATCAATAAATAAAAGAATGAATGTTAATCTCCGGTCATTTTATTTAGGCTAAAACTGACAGTTTCTGACTTTTCAAATACTATTATGATATATATAATCACTGACAAATAAAAATCAATTACTAATAATAGGTTTGGGTTTGTATAAATCCTTTTGAACAAAGATGGGACGATGGTTTCTCAGCAATCACAACTGAGTTTTAACGGTTAATCAAGAGCCGAAGGTTAAAATTCAACTCAAAACCTAGCCAAGGCTCAATTATTTTAAAACAGAATAAATGAGAACTCTTCCAGACATAAGGATAAATGGGGAAAAAATAGCTATCTTTCTGTTGATAGGGAAAAAACAATTACTGCATTTTTTTCCTTGACCACCAAAAAAAGTCCATCCACTTTATCGTCTAATCAAAAAATCCCCAAAAAACATGGTCAAGCTACACTCTTTAAAAAAAAAAAAAAAAAAGCAAATAAATATACCAGTCACTGACTCAGGAGTTATAACTTTAAGGCAATGCAGTGGCAATTTCTTCAGGTTTCTTTTTCATGGAAGTCTGGACATTTAGAGGGAAAAATAACTAACACCGAGTTAAACAAACTCGTACAAACAAAATATATCTTGAGGTTTTTGAGATACAGCTTTTTTTGACACCAGACTCCACATCTTTGTCAAACTACCTCACAGCAAACTGCACAAAGCAGTAGTACGCCCTCGTTTGAGCTCTGATTACTCTAGTATAGACAGTGCAACGCTCAAGGCTGATTCTAAATTTAAAAAAAAAAAAAAACCCTCCTGACTTGTGGGCAAATAAAACAGGCGGTGCTGGAGCAAAATAAAACAAAGGAAACAGAATGTTAAATTAAAACACAGGAACTTATTACAGAAAGAAAAAGAACAAAAAAAGAGGGTTTCCAACTGTGGTCCAGAAAAGAGGTCACATCACTCTAGTGAATATAAGCTCTGTACACTGCTGAAATGTCGTTGTCGGACTGATCCAGTGCCTTAGCCCTCTTGTACACCTGCA
Source organism: Tetraodon nigroviridis (assembly GCA_000180735.1). Taxonomy (NCBI): domain Eukaryota; kingdom Metazoa; phylum Chordata; class Actinopteri; order Tetraodontiformes; family Tetraodontidae; genus Tetraodon; species Tetraodon nigroviridis. Next base: position 19,022 of record CAAE01014610.1, read on the forward strand.
CAAGAATAAGATGAGATAGGTTTTATCAGTAGGTCAATAACAAAATTCTTGACTGGCAAAAAAAACCCCCCAACAACAACAACAACAGCAACAAAAACAGTGAGTGTCGAGGAAATGGAACTGTTTACACATAGTGTTGGAAACACAAAGGTTAAAACTCGCAAATGTCAGTGTATTGCTGCTGCAAACAGGAAACTGGGGTTTCCCTTTTGTTTTTCAAGACCTGTTTTATAACTAATTCTATTAGCCTCTTTAAATAGTTACTAGTTAAAGACCCCTCCTGTTATGTCACATATACAGACAACAGTGTCTGAGGCCAGAGCCTGACAGATCACAGAATTCAAATGTTTCTGTGAAACCAGTTCGTATATTTACAGTATATATAAACTTGAGGTGCGGTAGGTGTGTACAAGTACCTAGGCCATCTTACTGAACTACTGTCTTTGCTTTCGTCAGTCAGATTCTACCGCACACCGGGAAAAATAAACTGCTGTTAGCAAAAACACAATAGTGTACCTCATTGGCAGCTGCAGCCATTGGGGTTGGATGATTGGCCATATCACCCATGGAGATGGCCAGTCTCAAATCCTTCTGAATATGCTTCAAATAATAATCTGGCTTAAAGTTGCCCTGTAGAATATCTATAAAAGAGGGGAAAAAAAGACAGCGTAAAATAAAAGACCAAATAGGGAACAACCAAATAAAAAAAAAAATGGAATCAGTACACTCAGAACTAACTTTGGCATTTCTGGTCCACAAAGGTGCTTGCCATCTGGCCCTGGCACAGGATGTCAAGGAAGGTCTGCTGAGACTGACCAGTGGCTTGAGCCAGGGTGAGCCCTTCTGCAACGGTGGCCATGAAGCTGCCTTGCACCATGTTGAGAATCAGCATCATCCGTGCTGCATTACCTGCTTCACCTAAAAATATACACACACACACACACACAAGACTTACTGACATTCCTTAAAATGAATGTTCTAGTTCTAAATCAAAGTGTCCAGAGTAGTGCTGTAGATAATTACAGTATACATGATAAACTATATGATGTGTATGTATATAATAAACAAGAGTGCAAAATATTTCATATTTTGTACTTAAATGCCAGATGGTGTAAAGTGTATTAGAGTAGACACTGAATCCTAAGGTTTATACCCAAGAAGAAGGAGGTTTTTCCCATGGCCTGGAAGCAGCTGCTGCAGTCCTCGTACACTGTTCTGTCACCAGCTGCCAGGATGACCAACATCCCATCATTGGAGAGCTGCTGGCTCCCTGCAACCGGAGCCTCCAGGAAACGTCCGCCTCGCGATGTCACCAGCTGAGTACCGGCCACAGAATAACAATTACACCAGTTTTTAGAATTTCAAAATTTCCCTTTAACATTTCCTGTCCACCACGATAAATAATTAAAGAAAAAAAAAAAAAAAACAAACCAATCTGCTGCGGTTTGTTGAGTAACAGGAAACAGTTTTTGCAGATTAGCTAAATTTACAAGAATTTTTTTTTGGACAATTGCCAAAAGAAGATGTTGTCATATCCAACATAACTTTGTAATTTCTCTCTGGAAAAGAAAGTGATTTCTTGCAGGTAAACAACGACATTTTCCCATGTTTTACCCAATAAACAGAAAACATCCAAATAAAAATCTAATTCTAATTGGGATAAAAGTAGGGCATACTACACTCCAACACAACAGCCATGTTGTGCCTTCTGGTTAAAATTATTTTAGAGACTCTGCTGCTAACCATCTACTCAAAAACTGGCCTGAGGAACTCCTGCTCCTAGATGTAGAATTCTTGCATAATCAGCTTATTTCAAGCCACTGAAATTAATTTTTTTTTTAAGACAGTCTTTGTATAGCAACATAATGTGCAACTCCCTGTTGCACATTATGGTACTATACAACTTACTGCAACTTGCTGTTATAATCGATATTAACCATCTATATTTCCAAATATTTGAGAAAAATGCTTTCATCTGTGCCATGATTTTTCTTTTTTTTTTTTTACTTCATTACGCTGACGTTTCAAAATGTTCCTGGTGTTGTTGCTGTGTACCTGTGAGAGTTCCGTGATTGTCTCTGGGTCAACAGTGGACATCTCGACATAGCACTTTCCAGGCCTAATTCCCTGCAGCACACCGCTGGGTCCCAGCACTAACTGGAGAAATAATAATAAGAATAAAAATAAAGAAAAGAAAAAAAAGACACAGAATTTACCCCCAAAAAATCAGGTGACTGACAATTCTACAGTTCCTCGAGGTGTTACTTACGTCCCTGGCAGCTTTTGGGTCAGAACACACATGAGAAAGTGATGTCACACATAGACACCACCTCAGCAGGGGTACGACCTAACCTGGCACCTTCCTGGATGAACAGGTCACACTGGGACACAACAGCATCGGCATTTTAAAATCACTTACTTATTACCTCAGGCTAAGCAATTCAGTTTATGCCATACAACAAATTAAAAAATGCTCTCAAATAAATGTAAAAATCTTTATGTTTGTAATTAAAATTAGTACATCTTTCGAAATAAAGAAGAAAGAACCTGATTAAATATTTACTACTATTGAGTCCAGGTTATTTTAAAATGTTCATTTAAATTTTATTAAATTATTTGACAAATGAGCTGAACCCCCCCCCCCATCCCCAGTGGATGATCTAATTACACATTTTCGTCTGTGTGCAAGTGGTAATAATGGTACCTTTTCTGCGGTGCGATTCCACACTGTGACAACATGGCCCATTTTCAGTAGGTTGGAAACTATACCGCTACCCATTAGCCCCAGTCCCAGGAACCCTATTCTGTAGAAAAAGCACACAAAGGACAAACAAATCAAAACACGGGCAAAAGAGGAGAATAAATGAAACATGGCAAAAAGAATCGCCTAGTTCGATAATGAGATTGCCGCCAGTGATTCTGATATAAACCGCAGACCTTTTCTTCAAATGTGCGAGTACCTTTTATCTGTGGGTGTGACGCTGCCGTTGATGGCTGTGCTGTCTGCAGCTTGAATGGAAGTTGATCCGGAGTCCTGCACATCCGAACAATATCAGTGCCACAGCGAAGAAAAGGTTGGCTATTACTCAGCTATTTTTATAAATGAAGATATCAGTGAGGAGAATATATATGTTAATATTGACCCAAGAAAAAAAAACACATTTTCTACTTTAAGTTGGGCCTTAGCTTCAGCACAATTTAGGCTGTAACGCTTAACTAAAAATAGCACAAAGAAAATACATATGAGATGATTTTGAGTGGTTAAGAATAGCTATCTCGTGACTTATACCTCTTCAATAATCTTCAAGCGCTTGCTAATTGGCTCCAATGATGAAGCTGGCTGTAAGCAGAGAAGGTTAAATGTTAAATGGCAGCAAACACACAATATACTTTAAATTTTACACAGTAATGCTGACTTCCTACTAGTCTATCTTAGATAAATTAAACCACGCGTACACATCACAGCAAAAAACAATAACTCAAATTTCCTATAAAACAATTTTGAAGTACAGTGCGTTTGTGGTAGTGTTGTAGTGCTGAAGGCAGTAACTTGGGAATGTTTGCAACATTCAACGCGCCACCCTTACCTTTTCAGACTGGCTGAGAAGGAAGTGATGGAAATGTGGGTCGTCCTTTACGGGCTGCAAAAAGACAACCATTTAAAGGCAGATAGAGAGACAGAGAGAGAGACAGATAGATACTGGATAACATGTTATTGCTACACAACCAAAGAGCAACTCAAATTAGAACAAGTTCAACCTGAAATGTTATTTTTTGAATGCTCTAAGAGTAAGTGGGAATTGCTGAATTTAACAATACAAAATGTACAATTAGATGCAGATTTGAAACATGTACTTTGGTTCTATCCTGCATGTGACTTAATTTCATGTAGAAATACAGAGATGAAGCTCCTGGGGGTTGATGCAAAGCTCTTGCCTCCTGTGTGGTAGTTTTTTTTGGTTATTTTATATACATATATATATGTATATATATATATAAATACACATTATTATTTCAATGGTTCTCGCAACTAGATGAAAGTCTAATTTGTAGTTTATTTCTCCCCCCTAAGTTTTCAATCACCATTTTTTACAACCCAGTTTAACATGTATTTAGGGATGTGCACATTGTCCACACACAAAAATACACACAGTTCTCAATTGGGGATAAAGGTCAGAGTGGTCATCAATCCTGGGCCTGGGAAAAAAGCTGGCTCATGTTACTTCTGGAAAGCTCAAAAGGAAGCAAGGAAGCAAGCAAGGAAACAAGCAAACTGAACCTCTGCATACAGAGTTGGTGACCATCTCAGCAACACACCAAACAGTTTCAAGGGCCAAGAGTGAATACCAAAACAGGGCAGAAGGAAAAGGTCTGCAGTTGGTGATAAACAAGAAAAAGGCCTGTTACACACCAAGCCCACGAAACAACAATCTAAATGTCTAATCTGTGTTCTCGATGGCGGAAATGTGTTGGCCGGCAGTTGAGTCTGTTAATGAAACGTGCTGCTTAGGTTGGCTGTTCAGCCTTAGCTGATCGATGCATGTGTGAAACGCAAACGCGCAAAGACAAGGAGGAAGGCAAAGAATTCAGAAGGATGAACACACGAGAACAGTGACAGAAGTAAACAGTCTGTCACATTCTTCTGATCTGTTAAGAGACGTCACAATATGGCTGCCTGCAGCAAAGGAGGGGGAAGGAAAAAAAAAAAACCAAACCAAAAACCCTAAATCTCATGCGCCGATTCACTTCGTGACTAGTTACTGTCCCTCACGCAGCCACAGAATGTGTCGGCATCAGACCATCAGCAGCACTCTTGGTACGTTCCCTATTCAATCAAATGTAGACGGAAAATAAGATTACATCCAACATGAAAAGAATCGTTTGTTAGTGTTAGCTGACTGATGTCATGTTGGTGTGTAAGAGGCTTAAAATCAGGTAGAAGAACAGCAAGGCAAGGCAGGTTTGGTGGGAGAGGTGGGAAGGGTTCACCTACACTGCTTTCCCATTTGAATGCCGAGTCGCTTCCAGACCCCAGCCTCTCAACAGTAGATGGCTCAGGGTCAGAATCAGTTAAGTCCTTGAGGAGAAGAGAGACACATGTTCACCTAAATCAAAGGTGTATTTATACACGTCCATATCTGTTGCAGAGGGAACTGGTTTTGCCTTCATTCTGGAAGGGCTTTCCAGAACCGGACAGACATAGTCTTCTGGATTGGAATGAGATGAGGACAAGTAATACGGCACGTGTTCCACAAATCCACAGTAAACCCATGCTGAATTGCATGAATAAATGAAATCAGAAGTTAAAAGCAATACTAAAGTTTTTATTGGTTATAAATGTTTTTTAAAAGCATTGATTTAAGCTAATTTGGGGTTATTTCTCATTTTAAAACGAATAATTTCTGAATCATTGAATAATTTTCAAATCTGCAGCAATAGGTCAGGTAAATACAGACCAACTACAATATAGTCGATATATTAAGAAAGCCCTCCTTTCCAAATAACTGCAGTGTAGCCAATAATTTAAAAAAAGAAATGCTGATATTACACGTGGTGCAAATAGTGGGAGTAATGATACGCTCGATTAAATAAAAACAGATTTACCAATACTTTAGTAATAGATATCATCTTCTCGTGATAATTTACAATCGACTGTGATCGTAACATCACATTTCAGAGATTTCTGCGCTACTTTGAATCATTTGAGGCGCAAACAAGAAAGGAAGTCGTATATTTCAAACTAGAGGACATTAGTTGTATTAGAATACAGTAGCGACAGCACCACCTTGAACAAAAATACACCCAGGCTGCAAATTTACTGGGTATTTTCTTTTATGTGTCAAAGCTGGGTTCATTTTAAAGGAGTACCAAATTTTAGGAGACAAAAATTGATTTCCCCACAAAAAGTAAGAATGCAACAAAATCACAGCACTACAAATCAAAATGTTGGTCTCAAAGATGGCTCCCCTCTTCACTGTTAGCCTGAAACTGCCAACGCTTCTAAAAGACCTTTCATTTAAAATGTGTGTTCTTTTAATTAACGACATACTGACCTTCTCAGATGGGTCTTTTAGGGCACTGAGATCTTCATCGTCCTCTTCCAAAATTTTCAGTGGCTTGAGGGGTCCTTTCTTTACTTTCGAGTCGCCTTTGCCATCAGAATTCTGTTAAAACAATAAAATATTGCTTAATGCGATCACTTTACTGGCAACTGCTCCACAGCAGGACAACAAAAAATAAATGCCCTTTAGGAAGGGGGAACTGTCCAAACACTATGTGTTTTCATGCACATCTAAAGCAAACTACATTTCTAGCTCGTTTGGCATGAATAATTTAGTCGACCAGACTGTTCGCCTGCAAGGCAGATAGCAGCAACTGGGCTATGGCCGGACACAAGCAACCTTTGGAGCTTATCTCAGAGGAAAAAAAATATATATAATGCCTAATGGGCACCGATGTCATGAGCAACACTCCCAAAAGTTTCTGACTGAAAGGAAAAAATCGGGCATTTGTTAAAAGTACAAAGTTAGCTTACAGCTGGGGAGGAGGACACACTACAAGATTTTTAGTATCTTAGACGCCAGGACTCACCCTCACCCAATTTAAGGTGAGCTTAAACACCTCGAAGAATCGACTAATGATTCTGGAGACGCCCCGCACAGAGTCGCGGGCACAACCTGGATATCAAACTGGATGGAAATTCTAGCTGCTCGTTGTGACAAAGAATGAGTTCCAGCCAACGAGAGCAGACATGGACATTGCTGCAAAATAGGGAAGTGTTTAAAAAAAAAAAAAAGAAGTACCCAGCTCCGACAAAGCAGAGCAACAAGAAACAACGGGAAATTAAAAAAAAAAAAAGGTTTTGAAAGGGCCACACGGTGGTGCAGCGGTTAGCGCTGTTGCCTCACAGCAAGAAGGTCGTGGGTTCGCTTCCAGCTGCTGCCGGCCTTTCTGTGCGGAGTTTGCATGTTCTCCCCGTGTGTGCGTGGGTTCCCACCGGGTACTCCGGCTTCCTCCCACAGTCCAAAAACATGCAAGGTTAATTGGAGACTCAAAATTGTCCATAGAAGTATGAATGTGTGAGTGAATGGTGTGTGTGCCCTGCGATGGACTGGCGACCTGTCCAGGGTGTATCCCTGCCTACGCCCTAAGAGAGCTGGAGATAGGCACCAGCAGACCCCCGCGACACCACTGGGTATCAAGCGGGTAGGATAATGGATGGATGGATGGATGGATGGTTTTGAAAGGTCAGTTGAGGTGTACAAAGTTATTTTGTAGTTTTAATAAAGGTCTGGTTGAAAAAAAGTCACCTTGAGTTTGTTTTTCGGACTATAGTAAGCCCCGCCGGGGTATAATTTAAAAAGGGCACCATGGATAAGAAAAATTATTTTAATTAATTACACTGGACTCTAAACAGCATTTTGTGGGGGAAATTTATCATTACAAAACCCAGGGCCGACGACAGACATTTCAGTTGTTAGGGCAACAGGCGCGCGCGTGCAGTTGCACACTTCCTGTGTCCGTCATGCCTCCTAATGGCGAGAGTGGCATAGTGTGAACAGTCCCATCTTGGACAAGTCTTGTAGTGTGAACATTCATGCTGCTGCTGCTCACAATACGCGATGAAAGAGTCTTGTAGTGTGGGCGGCCCAAGTACATTGCCGGCTTCAGCTGAGGCCAAACATTATTAGTATTATAGTATATAGTATATTAGTATATACTCTATGTCTCTGTAGAAGACACCGGGAGGCCTATAAATAAATTTGGATCTATTTGACTGGTTTAAATTGGGTTAGGGTTAGTTAAAATAACATCTTCTGTTCAGCTGTGTAATTATCAGCCAGCCATTTGTGCTGCTTTCTCATCATGCACGATACTGTTAAGTTTATTTTGTAGCTACTGTTCCATTTTTTTAAAAATTTCTCTT
>CAAE01014610.1:45430-91933 GCA_000180735.1 Tetraodon nigroviridis
TTAACATCCCCATAGCTTCAGAACAGAGAAATTCCTGATGTTCCCATGGTCGTAGAGGGAACTATCGAACTGAAAATGACTAGGAAAACAAAAAACATGGTTGAACCAGACAGATTATCAAGAGCCCTCCAGATAAACCTGCAAAGATGTGCAAACAGCGCAGAACATTAAACACAAACCAGGTAGTCCGGTTTAAAGAGGGATCTCGAGAAAAAAAAGTGTAAAAAAGACATCATCATGCCAAAAGTTATGAGGTTCATGCTGATTGTTAGTGTTACTGTTGATAAAACATTATTGGTGTTAGGGTTTGGGTTAGGGTTAGGTTCAACCAATGTGCAAAGCCCAACCAGTGTGAGTATTGTGTTACCAGTTATCAGGGTAAATTCTGAACATTCACATGCTGCTTAATTAGCTTTAATGTGGGAGGGGTTGTTTGTTGTTTTTATATATTTTTCACTTACGCTAAATAATGGAGGACTGGCAGTCCCCTTCTCATTCTAACTCTATTCCTTTACCGATGTAGCACTGCCATAGGGTCAACAGATCAATACCAAGTGCAGTCTTGTCGCTGCTTTAAATGTAGAAAAACACAATTGCAATTTAAAACCCACATAACACTATGATAGACAAGCTTGTTATTTAAAAAAAAATGCTTCTGGGTTCTGAAAAAGACTTGGATTATTAAAAAAGAAATGACACTTTAGGTACAGAAGTTATTTTAAGGTTGCAAAATACAGCCAACTAGAATCCATCCATTTTCCTCCGCTTATCCGGGGTCGGGTCTCGGGGGTAGCAGTCTAAGCAAGGAAGCCCAGACTTCCCTCTCCCCAGATACTTTTTCCAGCTCTTCCGGGGGGATCCCCAGGGGTTTCGAGGCCAGCCATGAGACGGAGTCTCTTCAGCATGTTTTGGGTCTTCCCTGGGGGGGCCTCCTCCCGGAGGGATGTGCCCTGAACACCAGGGAGCCAACTAGGATCACACATGTAATACAAAATGTAGACTAATGACAAACATAACAAGCTTACGTGGAAAATGGATTTTAAAAAACAGAATTTTTCTTAACATCATTAAAATATTTCTAAATAATAATCATCCCCAGAAATACACCGCTCGTTATTCTGACATTACTAACAAGAAGATGTAGCACACTCAAGGTTCATAATAAATCAGAGCGGTCCGATTTAATGCGATAAAATTCTAATTTTAGGGATTTAGGTAATTTTTGGGGTTTGGACTATAAAGAAAAACAGCATTCAGCATTCTGACAGCAGAGCCTCCGTGCTGATGCACCCATGAGCCAGCATGTCTTATTGCAGGTTGTGAGTCCCGTGTGTGTCCAGTGTGTTGTTGGCAAAGCCGTACATGCTGATGTAGTTTGGGCATTATCATCTGGAGATCTATGTGATTGACTTCCCCAGCTGTGATTAGGAAATACATCTAGGTGTGATTTTTTCTCTGCTAGTAATATTTCTAGTATCATACATGTATGAGTGGCAATCCAGTAACTTCTACACATGGTATACTTTAAGTTGTAGTTATATTAGCTGGCATTTTAGTATATATTCTTATATAGAATGGTGTTTTATGTCACAATGTTTTATCTCATCACACACACACACACACACACACACACACGCGTGCATACTAAATTACCGGTTATTGACTTTCAGATAACTCTGCCATCCTCTGTGATGTCTATTACTCATACAGTCGGCACCTTGTTGCTCTCTTCATTTGTTATAAGGCATGTTAAAAAGAAAATGATTACGGGTTTTGCCTACACTTTAAAGCTGAAATGCAGTTCTTCAGGTAATGTTTATGTTACTGAAGTGGTCAGTGATAAAAGGGGAAAGCAGAAACAGGGTGTTGTCGGCAGATATCCCCGGCTCCAAACGTCTAGGGCCGCTGAGCTGGTACAGCAGCATTCTCAGGTGAGTGTCGACGTGAATCAGCCAAAAGTTGTAACTTAGAATGTCAAGAGAAGTTCAAAGGTTACTCTTACTGTACTCGAATCCCCCTCTTTATTGCCATCGTATAGCTCAAGCCATCGATCCTAAAGATTGTGTAATAATGCCTCAGCAGGGTTCTACTGACTCCACAGCAGTTTCGTGGTTAAGACAGAGAAACACCTGCAGATGTTATTAAAAAAAAAAGAAAGAGAATGAAAGCTGCCTTGGTAAATGTTTTGTTGGAATTTCACTTTTTTTTTAATACCTTTTCTTCTGACAGTGTCGCTTTCGGCATGGCCTGCTACCAGATGCTACAGCATTCCTCCACATACTGCAGCACTCACTAAATATTCGTGTTATCCTCTCGCTTGGTTCCATGACTGATGAGGCGACAGTATTGACACTAGTGGTATGTTAAGTTGTTGGGCTCACTCTTTATTCCTTTTTGTTCATTTAAATTTCCACTCTTATCTTACTTCCTGAGCTGATGCTGTTTCAACAGAGGGCTAAAAAAACATGACACCAAGCGCAGAGTAGAACTATTAGCTCGGAAAGTGTGGTGATGCTAAGAATTGCCCTAGATGTATTAGATCTGATCCGTCCCAGCACCTCAATCTGAAAGTTCAAGTCTAATCGCACTAGTCTAGTCTAGTCTAGTCGCACTTCCACACCTCTTTCACACCCAACAAGTACACTGAGACTGAAAGAACCATGGAGAAACTTGGACAAAAGATTCCAAACAAAATTAGATGTTTTTAGGTTGTGTGTTAATCTATTTTAACACATCAATAACTCATGTACAGTATATATTTTATTTCCATAGTTCATATTTCATAATTATACTCATACTTCATCATTCATGTACAGTTCCTGTATATATGCTATCTCTAATCTTTCCCATCCTATTTTATTATGTGTATATAGAGTTTGTCATATTTATATTTTCTTATTCCTCTTTCTATTTTATTCTTCCTATTCTATCTCTATTCTTACTTTTTCTGTACATTGTTTCTAATATTTATTATTGTATTGCTGCTGGTACTGTGCAATATCCCCGTTGTGGGATCAATAAACACATTCTATTCTATTTTATAGAAAGAATCCATATGCTGATATTTTTAAAGGTCTAAAGTCTCAATTAGGATGAATCCGATTAGACATCACACACAGTTGCTGATTGTTATGAATTGTAAGTTAGTGACACACATTTTCGCCAGTGAAAACGCCAGTCAAACCCCTGTCGTAACTAAATTGTATTAAGAAAAAAAGTTGAGGTGAAACAGCAGTGATGAATGTGAGGTATGCTGTTCAGAAAACAGAGCAGTGCATTCATGTGTTTGTTAGGACTATAGTCCACATTCCCCACTGAGGTGGAACCTTGATAGCCTTAAGGTGTGTCTTGCTGTCACCGCAGCACTCTTACCTGGAGAATATGGGTGTTCTGCAGGTATGGCAGGTATGACATGCGTGGCCTTAGTTACATTTTTGCCTGGGGTGTTGCCTCGTAGTGGTGAAGCCTGAAGTGACTGTCGTTTGTCGAATGTTGTTTTATAGTGATCAAATCTTCAAACCTAGTAGAACCATATCAGAGAATAGATTCCCTATCTCATTTTAAATTTAAAACAATACAAAGATGACATATTTATTTGCTGAAAATTTTCAATTTGACTCGTTTTCTGTCCTGGAGATGAGGACAGCAGTCAGGAGGTCAGTGCATCATTGGGTATGAAAGTGACACCCCGATCGATGAGGGATTGGATAGATACGATAAAAAGAGAGGACAATTAAAACAGAAAAGAAGGAGGTGAACCCAATTTATGTTGGAAGGTTGGCATTTCTCTAAAAATCAAATGGCAAGTAACAATGTCAAGCAATATATTCTACAGAAAGGTTTTTACTCCCCCCACCAAAAAAAAACTTTTATATACATGATATTAATTCAGGAACTTTGTCATTAAACATGAGAAATGTGAACAAAATGCAGTTTCTCTTACTGCAGAATGGTTTCAGTAGTGGTGCAGCAGTAAAAGGGTGTGTGCTGGAGTCTCTGAATGACAGGAGTGTCTAACACTTTCAGGTTTAAAATAAACATGGCTGTGTCAGAGAATGAACCTGCTCTAGTCATGGCCTACCCAGGTTTCTGCAACCACTCTACACTCTACTCAACAAAAAGATGCCATACATATTACTACTACTGTGTAATTAATATATAATTTTATAGACTTATCTAAACACTTTTGGGTATTCTGCTAAAGGGGCTGTCCTACTACTACTACTACTACAGGTCTGCATAAACCATGACACCGCCTGAGTAGAAATAACCACACCTCCCTCTGGTATGAGCTGCTGGTATGAGCTGGTATGGTCTTTCTTAAACCGTGCATTTACTAAGGTTATGTTAAGTTGGGTTAGGTGAAGCTAATAAGTTTAGTTAAGCACAAATCTAACTTTTGGGTAAAATGATTTTGTCAAATGACTTTTATTTCAGACTTTTAGTTAGATTTTTGAGCTGGTATTTCATGTGTTATTTTCTTTTCTCTTTTTCTGCTCTGTTATTTTATTTGTATATCTTTTGGAAATTAGTAGGTGGTGCTAGAGAGTTTCTCAAAAAATAATTTAAACAGTAATTGTTGATTATTACTTTCTACAGCTGTAAGGTTATCCACAAGGGGGTGCAAAACATCCAGATTTGCGGTACCTTGCAAACTACAGGATGCATCTCCCAGAATACAGTGTCTGTGTGTTACTGTTATTAATCAAGAAAAAGAAACTTTTCCCAGCATCTTTAGAATTTTAAAAAGTGTCTATACTCCAAAGTAAACTATATCACTATGTATTGCTTACTGTGGCCCAGTTGTGTCATTGTGCCACTTGCAATCCAAAGAGTTGGAACACTTCCTGGCTGATGCTTTTATTTTGTGTTTTTTTTTTAAGTTATGTTTCCTGTGTTGCTGCTATTTTTACTTATTGTATTGCAGACACACAGGCGTACACCCAAACCCAATCTAATCAGTCTGTCTTTAAGTCCAGATTCCTCAGTGTTGTTTTTTTCAGTCGTTTTCCCTGTGTTTGTTTTCTCTCGTGTTTTTTCGTGTCAACTGTTGGGACTTCTGCTTCCGTTGGGTGGGTCCACACTCGGTTTTACTCATAACAAGACGAGATTTGGACAAAGATTATGATTCACATGATGAATCTGATGATTACGACCTTCAGATTCTTCTTTCACTGTGGTTATTTTAATATTAATCAGGAAACAGAAATCGACTCCAACTCAAACCCTCTAACCAACAGATTTGCTAGAGAAAAGACCACCAATGTCACAAAGAAAAGTTGTCTTAAAGTTGTCTTTTTTAAAAGAGTTTGAAAACTGTTTTTCACTCCTGCGCCGCCCTGACAGAAGATGACGATTACGTCTAGACCAATGGGTTGTTTTCATGATGTCCTCAGGATATCGCAGCCAAAGTCCTCTCTCAGAGAGCATAGGTAGTGTGGACTTGACGTTTAATGGTGATGTTTTTCTAACGATAAGGGGTGAAGTTACTGATTCCATGACTGCCACAGCTTTTGATCGTAGAACCAGTGGTAAAAGGGCTTATGAGCAGCTGATGAAAATATGTTTGAGGGATTCTCTTTTGAACCACAAAGAATAAAATTGTGTTTTGTGCAATGATATCATAAGGTGTTGTGATTGATCACTGATAAATCAAGCCAGTTTCATGAAGCCCTTTGAAAACCGAGCACATCTTCTACAGCCATTGAGGTGTCTAATCACTTGCAAGTCTAATACTCTTTAGGCTCAAGCTGATTAAACCTAATCCTGTTCAATATGTATGATGAGTGGGGTTTACCAAGTTTATGAACTGAGACATTGTGGTTTAACATACAGATACTTTTTTTTGCTACTTAAATGTTTTCAATTTTAGGTAAAGTAGATCATGTGTATACTTGTTGGATTTTAAAAGGTAATTTACCTGAATCTTTTTCATGTAGCAGCACTGATATTTCTTTAGGGGTTAACAAAACTTTCCGTGGACCCACTTGACAAACCCACTGCCAGGTCAGCACAGGTGTTAAAGACTATTTCAGAACAATGATCAAAATTGTATTTTGTTATTTTTGCTTTTTTTTTTCCCTAATTTTTCTTCCATTTTTCTGAGTTTCTCTTAGCGCTCTCTGGCAGCCCCTACAACGTAAACTATTGCCCTCAACAATGACTCTTTTGTGGTTTTTCTTCTTAGAAATGTAACACTTTAAAAAAACGAGTCATAAACCAGTCTTTCTAGATGATAAGTCTAACCTCATTCCAGGCTGTGCAAAGCATCTGCTGATGTCTGGCATTCTCATCTTCAGTAATTGTAGCCATTTACAAAGGAGGTGAGGTTTGAGGCATTGACGTCTTTGACATGGCTGGATTAGCATCCTGTCCCCAATCCTATCTGCTGCAATCTTAAATCCTAGTCTAAGAACTAGCTTGTTAACCTCAGATCTCCAGCGTGGGATTAATGTGAAAAGAGACTGGCACGCAGACAGAATGATGCAATGCGTATGCTCTCATTAAAAAGAGACCTTCAGGCTGTGAGGGTTGCCAGTGTTTGACAAAAAAATACATTTGTGACACTAAAACAATGGTGAATTCCAAAAACTGTTCACATATTTTAAGAAAAAAAAAAAACATGGAGCATTGTAAAAGTTCTTACTGATAGAAATCTTTTCCAAAATCATAGCATTTGTGTTAAAAACAACACAAGTTGTTAAAATTAGGTTAACTGTACTAAATTGTTGACTTAAAACAGATAAGATGTAAATTTTCACTGTTAATGATTAAAAAAAAAAATTCAAGAGTATCTTGAGACACTTTTAAAATAGCAAGAAAAGAGTTTTTATTCATTTATTTAGTAGTGTAGGTAGTGTCCAGCATTTAGCTGTTACTATAATTGTATCTTTGCACCCTATCTTTTTTGTTCTTCCCTTTTTAAAGCTTATACAAACCATAAATGAAACTTGTTTACATTTTCTGAATAAAGGTGGTGTGTTTAGCATTTTTACCCATCCCCTCAAAAACCTCCATCAAATACACAGTTATATTGCAAACACATTTTAATTTGATATTATGCGTTTCTGGTATAAACTGGTTAAAATTCATCATGAGTCACAGACAGAGACAAAAACTTGATGTAAAAAAGGGTGTAATGAAAAAAAACCAACAGTAGGTTTTGCAATGCACTACACACCCTTCTCTGGTGGCTCTTGTGAGCAAAGCCAGGTTGATTTTCTCGACGGTGTCCTCAAAGGACATCGGCAGCTGCCCTGCAGGGTTTCAGCTTGGTTACACAACAGGACAAAGCTGTGGCGAGTGAAATCGCAGCACATCTTTTCTGTCTGCACGTCCAGGAAACGGGGTCAGCAGTCGCAAACAAAGTTGGATGACAAAAAGGTGAAGTAGAGTCAAAGTCAGATTCAACCTGCGTCTTTGTGGTGAGCATATGTTAGGTGGGATGGGGTGGGGTTGGTGGGGCGGGGGCGCAGCATGGCATCAGTTGCTTAATTTAGCTTCCCACAGAACTCGCTACTGAGCCATTGTAAAACCATACTTTTTGTTCAGCACCAACACCTGTGGGGTGTCTGTTCCGCTCTTTGTCGCTGTGCCAAGCTCTGCACATTATTCTGTTTTGCAAAAACCCCCAGCAATTAGAGTAAAAAGAGGGAATGTTTCTCTTATTATTGCCTTATTTTTAGCCTTTCTTCTATAGCTCATTGGGCCTTTTCAGAATATCAGCGAGTCAGAAAGCGTGTTCCTGAAATCAAATTTACATCAGCTGGTTCGGTTTGGTGTGTTTATCTGAACACGCACAGAAGAAATGTGCATCCTAGTTTAGTAGGTGATGGCGTGGAATGGGTGGGGCTACATGCACTTCTGATTGATTCGTAAAGGATTATCACATTGGTTGTATTATGTAGATTAAGGTCAAGGGAGAGGACAGACTAGTCTGAGACTTTTGACAATGGACAAGAAAATAAATACATAAATACTTAGCACTTAATTTGATTGGTTGAAATCATAAACGGGGCTAGCAGACCCTCATATTTGAGATTGGTTTACTACACAACATAACATGTACCATGTAATGCCACTCTTCAATGCTTAAAGATGTTTTATTACTGGAACTCGAATGCAGCACATTCTATAAGGTGTTTGATTGTTTTTTTAATAATTTTTTTTTTTATCCATCCCAGCCCAGGCTGCCGACAGAAGGTCATCAGGTCTTCCGGCAAACCATAGAGACATTTGTCAAACAGATGCTCCGAGGTCAGTAAGCGGGCAAAAGCAAACCCACGTGTTTGAGATTAGAAAGGGATTCGACAGGTCTCCGAGCAGAGCTGCTGGGAAAAGGGGGTGTTTCATGTGATGAGCTGTCAGCACAGTGGCACCTAGTTCCTGCCCTGAAAGTTCACACTGCAAGTAAGTGCAGGAGGGCGGCATCCTCCACCACCTCTGGATAACATGTCGCTGCTGAAACAACGCGGGAAAGAGCTGGAGCGCTTCGACGGACTGTCGCTCATTTACTGGTACGTTAAAACTCGTCTTTCCAAGTATCATGGTCATACCACACACACGCACACACACACACTCACACACACCATCACCATCACTATCTATAAATCTCTAATATTGGAGGCATTTCTTTTGACAATTTTTCCTTTTTTATGAAAACCTGGTGATATTTTTAACGTTTACCAAGATCATTTTAGTATAGTCAGAATTAGTTGGAGGACACTTGTGAGATAAGATATGATGATTATGATAATTGGCGTTTTGATTTCAACCTGACATGATCGCGGAGTCGTGCTTGACATAATACATTCACAACGCGTTAAAATGATAAAATGATGATATTAAAACTCTCACAGTGAATTCTCAGTGCTATAGTGATCTTCTGGTGTGTTTATGTGTACAGAATTGTTATTTAGGGATCTATCTATCTATCTATTTATCATTATTTTAAAATAGAATCAGCACAAGCAGCACGGGTCACATGCTGTCTGAATGACTGTTATCTGTAAAATAAATATGGATGCAGTGAAATGTGGGTTTTCATGAAGGCGTTTGTGGAGGGAGGAGGGGTCCGTCAGGTTAATGAGGGTGCTTGACTCGACTGTTGCGCTTAGCTCAGGCAGACGACACAGGCAGCTTGTGTTACGATACCACCGCGTGCTCCCTCTCTGGATACCAACTCCAAACCAAAGTTTCCTTCATGATTCTGTCCTCCAAGAAGTTGCCAGAACTCTGGGACTACTTTCTCATTTATGTCTCAGGAGCCTTAGAGTTTAATCCAGACAGCTGTGTGGTCGACCTAGGACTGTTTCCCCTGAGGATGAACCCCACCATTAAGAGAAGGTAGGTGAGATATAGTGAGCCAAAAGTTACATTAGTTATACTTTCTGCAATGATGTCACATTTTTTTCATTTCATTTTTGCCTGTGGAAATTTTCTTTTGCTGGCTGTACACTAAAACCCTGTCAGCATGTAGTTCATTGACATATTTTAATAATTTAGGCAGTTAACTGCAGCAAAATACAGTGCATTAGCCATTTTAAGGCAAAATTGGTGCGTTCACTAGTGGGGCTGTGGTGAAATGTATGTCACATGTTGTTTATAAGACTCACATACAATTCTGTAAATGCATTTTTAATGTTTTCTCTGTTTACATTTCATAACACTGAAAAATAATACCCCTATGAGATCTTCCAAATGCTTACTGTTTGTGGTAAATGTGGTGTGTGTATAACATATACTGTAGATTATGGTAGCTATGATCCTGTGGGAGTTGCCACAAGCATAGTTTGGATAATGCGAAACGGGTCTTTCCTTTGTACAAACTATCTCCAAATACATATCCAGAACTTGTCTCATGTATAGTTACACGTGTCTGCACGCATGACATGTCTAACTATACCACATCATTTCAAAATTTCAGAGATCTGTTGTTTATTTGTGTTCATAGCTGGGTTTGTAACGTGGGTATGTAGACACAGAGGAGAGCTGTGCACCCATTAGGAGGCAGGTCTTGATCCAGCCTGCTTTTTTCCACATGTTTACTACATAAATTGCAATGTTTCAAGTTGAGGAGTGTCATAATTAGGCTGCAATTGACAAATATTTCTGTGATTCCTGTTACTTTGGATCCTTTGAGTTTTCCCTATGTTCAACTCCTGAACTCCTAAAAAAGACAGCAAGCACATAAATCATCTTTCTCTGCTGCCAAGAAATTTGTGACCGGATGACAGTGAGACAGGTGGAGCAGTTTATAATCCCCTTTTTTAATTTTTTGGATGCAAAAAACTAAATTTAGACTGAAGCCTTACGTTGACCCTATTTTTGATTTTAGATGTGTGTGTGTGTGTGTGTGTGTGTGTGTGTGTGTGTGTGTGTGTGTGTGTGTGTGTGTGTGTGTGTGTGTGTGTGTGTGTGTTTGTGCTGTCGTGCAATTTCCCTGTGACAGCAAATGTGAGAAGACCATGCCTAGTGATGGCTGACACAATGAGCTGACAGAATATCAGAGGAGTTATATTCAGGTCAGCCCTGTAGCTGCTTTGGTTTGGATGATTCAGGGTATTGTTGTAAAAAAAAAACTTCACAAAAATGTAAGATAAATAGTGCTATTATTTTATTTTTGATCATTCAAAGCTTGCGGTTCCTTAAAATTGTTAAAGACATTGTAGATGTAGACAGCTGCCAAAAGCTACACACACTCCCAAAAACCTTATCCTGGAAGAAACTGATCATCGAGACACAATTTCAGTGTTATTAACTGGGGAAAGCTACATATCCATCTTCATCTTTTGTATAGTCAACAAATGTTGTAAGAGCTGAGTATAATCAGGTCTGTTTATATAATGATTATTTTTTTTATGCTGAGTTATTTGAATTGACTTAAATTTGAGTTTATCTATCAAAAACTGGTGGGAACTTCATGTTGTCTTTGAACGGATTTGCTGTGAAAGTGGCCACGGGCTGTGATAGTGGTGGCAGGTGTGACTGGATGCAACCCGACAGGTTGTATAGTGCGTTGTTTTGGTTTTTTTTTCTTCTTTTTTGTGAGAGTCAAGCCTCTGGTGGCAACAAAAATGGCTCTTTTCTGTTGCTACTCTCATCACAGTGAAGAGAACTTAATGTCTTTCTCCCCTATATTTCTGTGATTTTTTTTTTTTTATTGGTTTACTATTTGAAATAAACCAAATTCTGATTTACTAATTTTGTGATGCGTTTACAGCAGATTTAAGATATCCACACAACCTGTAATGGGTTAATATGAGGATTGTGTTATATTAGGAAATTTTCTCTTATAGCTGTCACATTTTGAGAGGCTAAACCTTTTCTTTCCTAAAAATCAAGTCCTCAAGTTCATATCATCAGGATCATTAGCTCTTTGTTTCATATTCTCAAGCAGGGTTCCTGTCAGGTTCAGAACCCTTCCAAATCCTTCCCAGAGGAGCCCACCTGTTCAGCTTTTATTATGAGTAAACACTTTATTCTTATTTATTTTTCAAATCATTTCATTTGAAAAAAAATAAACAGTCCTCCCATTTAAGGTTCCCTTTTCCTTTAATCTTCTTTTTCTCTTAGTTATATGAAGGATATAGGGAAAGTTCTGTTGAATTCAAGCTTTCAACTGATAAATTATTTTATAAACCAAACGGTTTGTATTTATTTAAACTATTCCTACTAGCTAAAATATTTTGGAAGCTTTTTTTAAAATATGTTAAACAGGATTCTCAGGCTTTCAGAAATGTAAGTACCAAAACCAGAAGCGGTTGCATAACGGTGCACAATCGCCTTACAGCGTTTGATTGCAGCCCAGGCATTTCTGTGGAGGGTTTGGTGTGTGTTCTCCATGTGTTCTCCGTGTTTTTCCCGTGCCTGTGTGCGTTCTGCTGTGTCTGCAGGGGTTCTAGACAATGCCTCTTTGTAGTTTGGCTTAATTTGTGACTCCTAATTGCCTCTGAATTCGAGTAAGTGAGTAAGTCAGTCAGACCTGTCCTAAAATGCCCTGACTGGACAAGCCCATGTAAAATACATAAAAAAGATAACTCAACCATTTTATAAAAAATAGGTACTGAAACTTGCAGGCAGTTTCCATGGCAACCCACCCTGTGAACGGTTGTTCTTTATATACTCTTTCCCCACTCTTATACAGTGCTGACTAGCTGTTTACTTCCCTAATTTTTACGTTGTTGAATCCACCCACCCACACACATACATACCTTTTGTGTTTACAAAAATTAAGTATATCTGTTCTAAACCTTAACTGTAAGTGTGTGTATACCACCTTGTCAAAGATTAGGACAATCTTTTTTTTCCTGTTTGTGTTTTTGTGTGAATGAAGTTTGTGTGTTTCTGGGCTTGTTGGTTACATAACGATGATTTAAAATAACCAAAGGGTGCAACACCCAGGCCTGCTGTAAATCTAGTATTGAATGTCCGTTCACCACAGGGAAGGGTCAGACAAATCAACTCACCTGAAGATTCAACTCACTGCATTTAAATGACCTAATGATAAATAGGGCACTTTTAACGTATGGGGCCATTTGCAGCCCTTTATATCTGCTACTGCTTCACCTATGACTGGAGAAGAAAGCATCTAATTTGATCAGTTATTCTTTTTCAGGAGCTGATTAAATCTGTACAAGGAACTTTAAAAGTGATGTGTGCATTACCCTAAATATTTTCAAATATGGCTACGTTGAAGAAGGTTTTGCGTGAATGATATTTGACCGCCCACTAAATGTGGTTGAAGTTTGGTCACCTGCCCTTCGTTGTTGCTCTGTGCCAGAGTTATTTTTAACATACAGTACATGTATTTCATGCCTTTTTACAAGAACGAGTGCACATTTGCAGACCTGACATTTCAACTAAACCGCTTCTGTTTATACGCAGGACTATTGAGCGGACATGGATTTGAACCTACTGCCTCTTGCCTTTCTTCTGCATGCTGTAACAATTCCTCAGGGGGGCTTCTTGCACTTTGTAGACTTAAAACAGGCAGCATTATCTTAATCCCGCATTGTCAGGTGTAATGTGAAGTAATGAAATTCTAATTTGCCCCTTATCCACCACTTTTATCCTTATTCCCTTTGGTGCTGATCAGTTTGCAGGGAGGGTTGTGATTCGCTCTTCACCGAAAATGTGAAACAGATTGCTGACTGGAATTGCCTCCGGGGAAGATTGATCGTGGCTGATTCATCTTCCTCTCATTCTCTTCTCGCCTATGTATCGACGTCTCCGTACAAAGCGTTATCTTTCGTGTCTATTTGGAATCACCAGAGGTGTCAGACAATCGTTTCCGTGATTAGCTGAAATGAACATTGTGCTTTCGATTCAGCTGAAGTCCAATTAGAGTTGAGGTCAAGGGTCTTGCCTTCATGCATTTGTGTCTGCGAAAAAAAAATAAATCAAAGCCTTGAATTAGTCCAAAGGAAGTCTACAACAGACCATTGCATTTTGTTATATAAAACCATTTTGGTTTAAAATACTCTCTAATATTTGACCTATTCCTATAGAATCCTGAATTAAAGGTAACAAACCACCTAGCAGTGTAGTGCCCTTCAAAATTCCTGTTTGCCTATTGGCTCGGCTATTCCTTTTTTCAATTATAAAACAATATTTATTTGTGTGATATTGTTTTGTTAGTGTATATGTGCAACCAGAAATAAATGTGGTTCCTCCTGTGGTTTTTCTGGAGGCGGTAGAAGCTTGAGCGTGAATATCAGTGTTAGATCTGTTGGATATTTTGCAGCTCAAGATCCATCCTCAATCATCTAAAAAAAAATCTCCACCATTTTTAAAACATCTGGTGTGGAAACTCTCCTGTAGTTTTACTGTTATGTGAACAGACAGGGGCGGGTAAAGTTATGATCTGACCCACATTAGAATCTTTTGAAATGCACACAGTACAAACACACTGGGTTCATTTAGTCCACAGACAGGGATGAAATTTATGGATCAGACTCCAAACAACACACAATTGTTTTGATTTCGTACATTTAGCACAACTGGCAGCGGTTGTTAGTTGTTGGGTAACCAGTTGGTTATATCTGACTTTGAGTGTGTTAATATTTCATTTAAATCTGAAGCGCATTACTGATTTTTAACATAAAACAACTATAAAACTCAGCTTCCCTAATGTTGCTAAAGGTTATTCCCAATAGTTGGTTGCCAAACAGCAAAAAGCAGTGCATTCGTGCTTTTAGAGGCACAATAATCGGTCATCATGGCGGCTGAAGAGTTATAGGAACTTTGGAACTTAAATGGTAAAACATTGGGAAGGTGTAAGAGAGGTTCAGCGGTGTACTGTGGCTCTCGACTGACTGCAGCTGGGACAGGCCCCAGCCTGCAACCCTGCGAGAAAAAAAGATGGAAGGGAACTTTGTTGTCTTTCTATCTTATAGTATTTCACTTTCACGGCCAGCATGTAACCCGAATGGAATTTTGGAAACTAATAACAGTGAAAACATCGATAACATAATTCGTAGCCAGTCTCTCACCTTCATTGCACATATTTGCATTTGTTTTAGTCCTTGAAATATGCAAAGGCGGTTGGAGTTTTAGTAATGATTTTAATTATGTTTAGTGAGAGGAGGAGAGGCCTTTGATATACTTCTCTCCACATTATAATAAAGTTTACAAGGCTGAGCAACTACCCAATTCATTATTTTTGTTTCTCAAGATCACAGAATATTTTGGATGTTTTTCCCTCTTTATTATTCACCAACTGCTTCGGCAACCCAAAACTGAATTGAACATCCTCTAATACTTGCGGACCAAAAGTGTATGTGGTGTATGGACATTTTACAATATAGTTAATCATGGTAATTACTGGGCTCAATTTTGGGATTAAATATATATATATATATATATATATATATATATATATATATATCTACATATATACTGTATACTAACCTTTTTTTTTTTCTATTTCTTTTTTTTTATTTATATTTTTATTTTTTTTTTTTTTTTTTTTTGTCTCTTCTTTTCTTCCCTCCTCTTCTTTTTTTCTCTTTTCTCGCTTTATTTTTTTATCTTTTCACCCCCCCATCTTCTTCATCTCTCTTTTTTCCACACTCTAAACACTTCTCCCCCCTTCTCCCCTCCTCCTCCCCCCCCCCCCCCACATCTTCTCTTAATTATTACAACCTCCCCTACCCCCCCCCCCCCCCCCCACTCCATCACTAAAACAATAACAACATCACACCCCTTCTTCCCCCCCCCCCCCCCCCCCCCCCCCCCCCCCCCCCCCCCCCCCCCCCCCCCCCCCCCCCCACTGTATATATAGTGGCTTTAATTTGAAGAAACAATCAAGTAGAGTTCTGATTCTAAATGAATGGTTCATAATGGGCTTGTGGTTTAGATCTGTGAGAGTGTCTTTATCTAGCACTTTTCTAACATAAACAAGTCCAAATTTTCCTACTAGTATTATCTTCCAGCAAATCCCCACTGGAAATGCTGAGCCAACTCTCCCCAATGTCTTCTGTGTCCGCAGGGGGCAGTCATGTATTAGTAGGTAAGCGGGGAGGAGGCTTTTTTAAAATTTGTTAGCTAGACTCACATGCACAGACACACACATGGGTGTGCGCACAAGTCATGCTCGCACAATCGTTATGTGTGTCAGCATGTATCTCTCTCTGTCGCTGGGCCCATGCCTGTTTGATTTCTCCATGTGGATTGGATAATCCCATAATCTGATAACGACCCACTGTGCAGATTTAGTGATTAAAGTTCTGAGGCAAATGGTTGTTGCCATGGCTGCAAATTTAAAGGAAGAGAGAACCATAAATGGTAAGAACAATAAAAAAAAAAAAAATCCCACTATGGTTATTGTACAAAGCTGCGTAAGTGTGTGTCTATGTGTGTGTATTGGGCAAAACTGTAATCTGCACATGCAGGATGAATATCTATGTTTCGTGTTTATCCGTGCGGGTGTAATGTGTACACTGCCACCCTGAACAGTCATATCGAGAGTGAAAAGATTTCCTTTTTAATAGGATCGTTGTCAGTTATGAGAAATATTAATAAACAAACTACAGAATTGTAAGTTACAGATCAGGTTTAGTTTGTTTTCTTATTACATATATTATATTAGGATAAATATTCCCACTGCCTACAAGCCTTTTAACATAAAAAAAAATGAGATGCAAAATTGTTTTTGCATTTTTTTGCAAAATTAAAGATTTGAGTCCAACATTCGAATCATTTTCTGTGAACATCGGCCAGTAAATGTGGAGTAGAAATGTGTGTGCAGCCAAAAAAGCACACCCAGTGTTTGACGGTGTGATTACAGCCAGACCCTGGAGATGCCTGAGCTGCTTTGGTTCAGGTATAAAGCCCCCTTCACTCGACGTTTTGAAGGACCGCTATAAGCTCCTCTAGGTTTTCAGGGGGTTTTTTTAAAGCTGGTTCTTATGTTTTCTATTTTTTTATTTTAATTCTGTAGACTGATAAAAGTAAACACAAGGTACCTAATTCACAAGCCTATGGAAAGATATTCAGCCACAGTGTGGGCGTCGCACTGGCACTCATGAGCACCGATGTATGAGACAGATCTGTCCCACCGGAAATTTATTACATTGTTTTATTGTTGCGCGTCTGACCCTTTTGTGTCTGTGTGTGTGTAGAGAGAGAGGACCATATAAAACTATCATTCAAATCCTGCGTTTTACTCACACGAGATTAAACGTTTAGCATAGGTGCATATACCCTCATAAGAGGATTCAAGTCTAGCCTCGGGGGTTTTCTCCAGTTTTCCTGCACAGTCTGGGAACGTTCACACTCGGTTGTTTGGAGGGGCTCAGTGTGTGAGTGAATGATGTCTGCGTGTCCTGGACTGGTCGCCCTTTCTGTCTCGTGCCCGCTGGGAACGCTGGCTGCTTCTCAATTCACAAAAGGCAGTGACCTGCCTCAGTTCATCCTCGGATGTTCATACTTTGACGTGTACACCTGCTGAAATGCATCGTAAGTCATGTCCGATGTGTATCTAACATTGTGGGTAAGTGGAGTGGAGGGTACACAGATTGCAGACTTTGAATTGAACTGGAGCCATTGTTGATGAGGCTTCACAAGAACAGCATTCCTATTGAAAAAAAAGGCCATTAAGGAGTGACAGTGAACAGAAAATTAACAGATGAATAGAGGAAATAGAAAAGAAATAACCATCCACAGGGACTCTCAGGATTTATTCAGGCTTTTCTACAATAAATGACCAGCAGTCATTAGAAAAGAAAAAATAAAAGAGAAACAGAAAACCCCTGCTAGACAGGTTCTGTTGCATGAGTGCATCTGTGGAGTCACTGAGTAGCCCTCTTGGAAAAGCCTATATTTAGCACATTGTGCCTTATGGATTTGCATGTATTATCCTTTTGTTATAATCTTATCCTCCCGTCATCAATCGGCACTCTCCATTAAGTCCAGCATCATCTTGGCAGCCACCGTTCACCATGAAGAGCCAAAGTTAACGACATGAATTCCCCACTAAGGTGTTCGCCAAAACAAGAGACATGTTCCAGAGGCTAAAGGTGCCTTTTGGGTTTGCCAGGTATGTTTTTAGCCTTTTCAAATTCTATTTGCCCACATTGGCCTGCAATTGTGAGACCGCGTGTGTGGAGATGATCTGATTAGTTTGGTGCTCTTTACTTTCTTTAACTTAATATTTAAAACTGAAGACCTGCTTTTAAAGGATCTGTCAAGCTAAAATGTCAAACCCCTTAATATTTCCATTTCCCTTTTCTGGTCTTTGGTTTAAAAAGAAACTATCAATTTGTGTTCTTTTACTCAACATTTTTGACTTCCTGGACTATTAAATAGGCGATTGTTGACATTTTTTTTTACGAGGGTTTTATTTCAGATTTCAGTTTGTGTTAGCCTTTAACACAAACTCAGAAAGGATGCATTTTCAGGCCAATAACAAGTCCAACAATCATTAAAGTTCAAATGTATGTTAGGTAAATAATTGTAAATAATCAGACCAAATACTATACCAGCAAAACAAAGAGCAGCATTCTCAAATATCGAGCCACTACAACTACTGTTGGAATAAAAATAAAAAAACCCCCAATATGTTAAAGACCACCAGTAAAAAATAGAAAAATAACATGATAAAGTCATTTTTACCGAGACATCTATAACCTGCGACAAAATAACTTCCAACCGGTGGTTTCATTGCCACCCTTTTCCACTCAAATTTTCTTTTATGTAAGAGATTAAGTGAGCGGCTGAAGGTGGAGATGGAGCGGACAGTCGGTTAGGTTTATTGGAATTAGAGCCCGAGTGCGTGCCGACGCACCAGCATGTGGCTGCTGGCCGACGGCTGAAGCGTCGCCCTTTAACCGACCGACCCTGCAGAGAAGCGGCTCAATGTCAACATGCCAACCTTTTCAGTCATGTACAAAGGAGCTGTCATCATTAGCAGGTAAAGAAAAAAAAAAAATAATTCTGAATTCAATTCCTGTTGGTGTTTGCCGAAGATCGGGGAGGGCGCAACGGAACGGAGTTGGTTTGGCACCGTTCGTTCCGCCGCCGGATCGGAAGATCTAGTCTAGATGTATGTTCTGCATCTTTTCATTGTTGTAGAGGAGCAAGTGAGATACAAACTTGTGCGTTCAAATGTGCGCAGAACAATAGTTACGCGTGTAATTGAGCTGCGGTGGACGCGCGGCGCTGCGCTTAATTATCACGAAGGCGCGTAACGATGTGGCATCGGACTTGGACCTTTGGAAATCTCTCTGGACCGGCTTGTAGACCAAAACAAACTGTTGACGCGTCTGGAACATTTCGTACTGATATCCACACCTTCCGTCAGTGTCGTTTGCGCAAAATACGCAGCGAGAGTCCGCTGGAGGAACGATGGCAATCCAAATGGGGACCGTTCAGAGATTTATATCAGCTTTTCCCCCCTAAAACGTCGGTCCGACAATATCAGATAAACATCAGAACCAGTCATTACAACCATCTTGGTCATTGAAAGCTGCACCAGCTGATGTGCCCAAACAAACTAGCGAAGTTGAAGGTCAGTCAAGTCTAAGTTCCAACTGTGTGAACAAGTGAATTACTACTAAAAAATTGACATCTGTTTAGGCAGGGCTAATTATAACACCTGTAGCTCCAAAGCTGAGGAGGGTCAGTGGGTAAAACATTCAAGATCATTAGTGATCATCAGTGATCCATTTAAATAAAGCGAAAAGCTATAGAGAAAAAAAACTGAAAAGATCTTAACTTTCATTAAAATAGTTACTGCGGTCGGTTCTTTGCTTTAATCAAATGCCCCCTGCATATCTGCCACTGCTTTGCTTTTAGATGCAATCACAGTTGTGGTGTTTTGAGGCATTGTGTTGCAGTGATTGTGTATGACGTGTCAAATTTCTTTCTTTTTAGTCTGAACGTTATGAGTGGTGACGGGCTATTTAAACTTTCCAACAGCAATGCACCGCCTCTCAAATATGGTAAAGAATAAAGATGCTAATAAGGTCACAGGAATTTGTAAAGTGACTGTGCAGCCTTCCTGCCATCAGATCTGATGAACGCAGAGTTCTCCAGCTGGCTTCAGCTTCATCTGAAGTTCCGTGTTCATAATTAGCCTGTTGTCTCACCGACAGCAGTGGGAGCGTCAATCCGTTTCCTGAAGAATCCCCTCCTGCTTAAATATTGATAATCCTGCTTGTCTCTGTGGCTGCAACCAGACAGGAGACCGTTGCTAAGCAGACAATGTGCCATATTTCCAAAATAGGAGCACATCAAATCAAAAAAGTACAAAAAGTCTTCACTACTTCTTTTTAATCTAGCTTTTAATGTTGGATCCAAGTTTTAAATTGCTGGTGAAGCCAAATAACTGGACTAAGAAGCAAGTGAAACATGGTCAACAGTAAAAGACTGGACATCTATGTAATGCTAAATACTTTTAGCATGTTTGTTACCCATGAGATTTGGTCATCAGAGAAGGTGTGTGAGAAACACACTTTGACTATAAAATCACCAAAACCCCAAGTTGTTGTAGTGTTTTAGGGCTGGAACTACTGGTGGCTGCTCAGTCAACTGTGGAACCTCTTGAGTCCAATTATATAATTGAAGCATTTTTCTGAAGTTATAAATACTGAAGAAGCACTGTCAGACAGGAAACAAAATCATTTGAAACAGCCTCAGACGTGAAGTGATTTTGTCATAGCGTGGATGCTACTACAGCCAATAAACCCACGAAAGAAACCACTCTTGCAGCCTGCAGCAGCAACACAGCGCTCAGGATTAGCCGCACAGCTCCGAACATGCTCTTGCTTCTTCCTCTAACGTATGGGCTTCCTACCAAAGGTAAACCAGTTTTATTAAAAGATAAAACGGTTCAGAACTGGATGCTGTTGTGTCCGGAGTGCTAACTGCTACAGTCCTGAGTCTCATGCTGTATGAGGACAGCGTATATGTACATCACCTCCATGATGCTCAGCACTAATCCGACACTAAAGAAGAGACAAAAAACATACAGCAAAAGATGCTTTTTCCTCTGAATTCAGTTTAGTAATTATAATCAGGAGATTATAATTGAGCCCTGATGATCCCACCCCTTAAGCTTCCCGTTTACTAGATTGAAAATATTTACCTGTCCCTGTCTCCTCTTTTGTCCATGTCTCCATCTTTAACAGGACACTAATGGGTCCATATGGAGTCGACCGCGCTGTACATTCCCTGGAGTTCACCGACTGTGAGAATGGCCTGGGTAAGTCTCCCAGAAGAGGGAATTTCTTTAGACAACGAGGAAGGGAAATTCAAAAAAACCCAAAACGCTGAACATAGAGGAACTGGGGAACACCGATTCTTTAAATATGAAGAATCTAGAATTTGTTCCAGAGGGTGTGCACTGCTCATCGCGGAGCAGCATCAGCAGCAAAACAGGTGTAGACAAAAAAACAAAACAAAAAAACCCCCGCAGACTGTCAGTCGTTTAAAATTCCAGGAAAGACAGGAGAATATTCAATATTCTACTGTAAATGAAAGTGTCTCTTCCTTTGGTTTTTAATTTCAGCTTTTACAAGTTCATTTTTTCATTTTTCTCCATCTAAAAAAGACCCTATTTTACACGACATATTTAGACGTGGGCTTCCTTGATCTCTTGTACTCTTTTTTTTTGTGAGTTAGGGCCTTTTAGAGTGCTCTCTTAAAAGTACGTCCGCATGGTGCATCTGCATAGCAGAACTGCTGCGGACCACATTGGTCTGCAGTCCAGATTTCTGGTTTGATTCAAGTCAACAGCATCAGTTAGTGGTCTGATCATCCCCTGCTTCCACACTCACCGAAAGAATTTAAATCCTACTTTATTTTTGTTTATTTTTTTAAACTGCAACACTAGGTATCGAGGCGCTTGCCTGGGAGGGGAAGTAGGTCATGGAGCAAAGCCCTAACCCACTTAACTCAGCTCGTTTAAGGATGCAACTAGCTGCTGTTGTTTTTATTTACGTGTTTGGCTTCGGTGTCTTTGTCTGCACTAGAAAATATGCTTCTTTTTTTTTTAAATTTCATGTATAGTCTTCCCTTAGATATTATATAACAGCATCAACGTCCATCCCTATATCATGTAGTTTAAGATAATAATAGTTTCTATAAAATTATTCTGAATTTTTATTCTAATTTTGGATTGAACTTTGATCGCATTCAGTCATTTCTGGCAGTAAGACCAGCCTCTTGTGCGATAGTGTAGCTCTTTAAAATCAGGGACTGAATATGAAACACACTGTTAAGCACTTTGGGTAAGAGAGCCTTAGAAACGTAGTCTATTTACCATGAAAAGAGAAGGATGTCAGCATGAATCGGCTGTAGCTGAAAGGTTTGGACTGGATTTAAACATTTCATTTTCAGCTTTAGCCTCCAGCTCTGAAAACTGAAGCTGAGGCAAGAATGTGCACGAAATCTCCAAATTACAGTCGCCGTAAATGCGGATGCGGTCATTTTACACAGTCCATAGATGTGGCAGGCTTAAACAGACAGCAAAAGAGTCCATCCTAATGAGATTATTTTTATATTCTCGTGCAACATTTTTAGCTCTGAGCGGCAGATGCAGACAGGCTGTGACTGACAGACCAACTGGAAGCGGACGGCCGCTGATGAGTCTGAATGTATGGAAGCATTGTTCTGTCAGCAGATGGGAAGTTGCTGAGGTTTTCTTTACTTTTTTAAAGCAAAGTTTATAATCTAGGGTTATTTAACGTGGAGCTTTTTTTAAAAAAAATGTCTTTTTTCAGTTTTAAGCCCACAGAAAATGTTACAAATCTATAACATTAACCCAAAACACCTCAGTATTCAAAGATTTACTTTATCCTATTTTGAAAGAATCTAATTTGAATCTAAACACATCACATTACATCACACATCATTTGTGTGATAGAAGGAATAACGATTTGGAAAAACAAAAAGCTGAGCAGGAGGGGAGCACTTTTATAGTCGCTCCCGCCGCATTAGAATGATGTTTTTCCTATCTGATGATATGCTGGGGGAGGAGAGCGCTTTGAGGATGAACAACAGAAGAAGAGAATGTTTTTTTCTCTCCAGAAGCTTCGGAGGCGAGGGAGCACTGAGTCGGAGAGCCTCATTTTTCTAACAAACCATAATTAACAAGCCGCTCTTTACTCCTGACAATGTTAGCGCTACGCTCGGGCTACATTTTGTTTTGTTTCAGAGCTTATATCCATTCATTATAAAATCCCCAACCTAGCCTGCTTTCACCAGAAATGGGCATGTGCGCGGTTGTAGGTACATATTAGCTTGAGAATAACACTGTTGTTTTATTTATATTTATAAGTGCTACTTATTACAAATGGTAATGTGTTTGTTATTACAAAAAAAAAAATCTTTTCCTATTTCATCACTAAAACAGTTTAGGTGTGCCTGTATTCCTGTCTGAATCTTTGTCAAACCACAAAACCTTAAATGATTGATTAAATTACAATCCGGGTGGTTTCAAAGACCATTTTAAATTTCACTACCGGAGTTTAAAATCAGCACGATAATGAACAGAACTAGAGGCAGCCCTGCGCTGGCACTCTTGTCTTAGGCCGTCAACAGACCGCCTGTTTTTTTGCACCCTGACGTTCTGCACTGTAACACGCATAATGATCCAGCAATGCAGCTGGATGTTTAGCTCATTTAAATTTAAAATGTAACAACACCTATCATTCCGATCTAAATGAGCAAGATGGGATGTTTTCGCTCTCTCACACCCCGTCTTTGTCTCTTGGTGACAGGGTGTAACGTTTTTGCAGAAGTCTTAATTAAGTGTCAATCAAATATTAGCACTGATTAAACTTGACTGTTGGAGGAGCTCTCACGCTAAACAAATTCAGATATTATTTCACCACCAAAAGGGTGTGAACGCGTAAAGCGCTGTAAACGGGGCAGATCTTTACGATGAGTTATGGGTGGTGTTGCTAGATGACCTTCCTCGTATTCCTGTGAGGTCACATGCTTTAAAATCCCATCTGGACCATGTTATTAATATTCATTTATGTATGACAATTAGCAGCTGTCCCTCTTAGACATGTTTTTTTTTTTTAACAGTGAAAACTGAACTGAACGATATTTTTAAAAAGATGGTTGTGATTAAGTCATTGTGGCATCACCGTTCAAGCTGTCCTCCGTTGGGTTTAGGAACATGGGCAGACTGTCCTGTTTTTCTCCACAATACTTCAAAAATCAAAATGTCAAAAATCCACTCGACAGGAATCAAAGTTATCGGGGGCGTAAAGGAGCTCACGGGAGAAGAGTTTGGCGTCTACGTGAAACGGATTTTACCGGGTGGCCTTGCTTCCAGTGATGGTAAGTACTGCAACCACAAACGTGGTGTTTTTTTTGTTTTGTTTTTTTTTGAAGAAGATAAACCCTCAAGTCGTTTGAGTTGTTGAAAGGCAAACCCTGACTGCTTCTTTAACATTTCATGCAAAATTCTAAAGCCCCTTCGAGTGTTCACTATAACCACTACAGGGGGCAAAGTAGTAGTGACAGCAGTAATCACCCAGCACTTTGGTGAACATGTGTCTAACATGCCATCCCTATGTATAATGAGACGGGACTGAGAAAACGTGGTTTAGGACATGTTTGAAGTCATAAACTATGTAGATTTAATTAGTATTACTTATATTCTCAGATATTTTTTTTGCTAACTCTCAAAATGCAAATGTAATGTAAAGAGCTGTAGTAAGCAGATGTCACAGAGGGGGTTTTTTTTTTTATTACCGTGCTCTTTTACAGTTGGTAAAATGAGCATACAGTCGTAATGCGAAAGATGGTTGGATGTTGCCTCGCATGGCTTCAGGGGAACTGGAGACGGTTTCAGGAGATAGTACAGATATGAAGAAGAATGTGCGTGAGCAGGGTGATGGATGTGCGGAAGATGGAGCCGAGGGTCCGGAGGGTGCTACATCATGTTTTCAGTCTTACTGCTGAGTTTGAAAAACAATATCTATCAATCTAGTCATTTTCTGGTAAACTCCAATCAGCACCCACAGAAAACCTACGCAGACGCATCCCAGCTGCACGTGAAAATGCACCAAGCTCAGACTGTGATCTGGAACCTTCTTGCTGGGAGGCACCGCGGCCCTGAATACATTATGCATATGTATCATTTCTGCAGAAGGATTAACATGGTTTACATTACCGGCAGGACTACAGTATTTTTTTTCAGTCTAAGCAGCTCGTGGAGGCTTGCTCTGCGATAAGAACCAGAGGAGAGAAGCAGCATCAGCTAGATAATGCTACAAAACGCACGCTCTGTTGTGTAGCAGTAACCTTAAATCATCACTGACAGGTCAACACAGTGGAATAGCATGAAAGTAGTCATCTCCACTACTTTATTAACCTCTATGGGTTTGATCAGGGTCCTGTTTATGCTGGTCATTTCACAATATCGCTCATAGATTTTATTAGACTAACACAACTGGAAACCAAACTAACTGAGCAAACAATTTCAGCCTTGTGTTATGGCAAAGTGTTTTAGGGGTACACGCAGACAAATATTTAAAAAAAAAAGGCTTGTACAGGTTTTCAATTTTAAAGGATGCTGTGCTTTTCTGGGAAGTAAAGTTTGCTATGATGGAACACATCTTTACAGCTATTTCTCTCTTCTAGGTTACAGTATATGTGTCAATATTTATGTAAATATAACTCTTAACTCCTTCTAACTACTTAATCTGAATGAAAATACAGTGCTTATTATTCTAAGGATAATAAAATCGATAAAAACGAATCAAAAAGCATGTAAAATGTATGTTTTAGTGAACTGTATTTTGGAGTGGCTAACTTCTTACATAGACTGTTGCCATGGTTACTTGTGCTCCAGACCCAGCCTGCATGGCATGTAGGCTATGACTGGCACGGGGGGAAAACAAGATGCATGGACGGCCCACCAAACCATGCATCTTTTTAATGTACAGGGACAGATCAGACGTGCAGGGCTCAATCGGCAGGCCTTCTGTCACATGACTCTATAAACCAGTAACTAGAAGTTGCTTAAAACTGGTCTGGCTTAGTTTTCTTGCTGGAGATCATCCAGCATTATTTTTGGTACGTCGTGTGCAGCTGCCGCTTTGCTTGCTTGATGGTGCTTCAGGTTTAAACAGTTTATCAATAGTTTCTGTATCTGCCTCTCTAATATACGTCTGGGAAATGTCCTCTCTCTGATGCTTATTGATCCTTCAGTCTTTGGTCCTGATCGTCGGTGTCCATATGATTGTGTGATATGGTTTCATTTTCTTCTTGTCATTTCAGGAAACCTGATGCCAGGGGACCAGATTTTGGAGGTGAACGGTGACAGTCTCATTGGAGTCACAAGCGAAAGGTGGTCAATATACGCTGCCGATTGCTTTTTAAACGCCCATAGAAGCTATGTCAATTGTAATTGTTTCGCTTTATTTGCAGGGCTGTTGATGTTTTAAGAGCAGCCTCCGCGACTAATCACATGCGCCTTCTCATAGCGAGAGACGAGGAAGCCAAGTGAGTTTTGCAACTGTCTGTTCAATAAGACAACAATTTTTTTTACAAGAGCTCTTCACATTTTGGCTCTTTTGGCCAGAGTAAAAGTGGTTGCTGAGGAACAAAAAAAAAAAGTAGGGGAGGGGGGATTTGAAGCCACTGCATGAAGGTATAGATATATAAACAGTATTTAGATATGGATACTGTAGACATCGCTATAATCACGGGTGTGTCGCTCAGAGCAGCGGTTGTTGGCATTAGTCTTTAACCAGCTTTATAATCTGCCTACATCCACTGGGTGAACACAAGGTCAGTGCCAGCTGTCAGCAGTGCAGTCTTCATCTTCTTCTCAAATCCACTTCAGACATCAACCTTAATTGTGAGCTGACAGAAACCTAATGGTGGATTTGCATTTTTAAATGAGCAACGCTGTTGCATGAAGACGTGACAGGCCCGATATCCCCGGAACACCACCAAATATTTGTGTGCTTCCTGCCCGGTAATCCTTTGCAAGGATTCTGGCGCAGATGACGTTCACACCTCAGCACTTATTCATCATAAAATATGTGCTGAAAATGAAGACTTAATAGCTCTGAGAGTCAGGGCTGCTGATTTATTGCAAAATCCTGTGATAAAAGCGCCGCGCGACTATGGGGCAAACATTAAACATGAAACCACGCGTAGGACAGGTCGGAGGTGATAAATGCGTCTTTGTAATGAGGACTTTTGAGAAAAATGCCGTGAGTGCCGAGGCAGACTTGTCTTTGTGCTGCACCGCATGCAGAGGAACGGGAGCTTAACCTAGGGCAGCGCTCCTGACGAGATGAGCCTTGTGTGTTAATCTGTGCCCCGAGCTCTAACTACGACGCGCAGAGCCTGAGGGGAGGAGAGGAGGAGCGCAGGAAGAAGCAGAGATTATGCTCGCCTGTGCACCCACCCCCATCGCGTTCCCTGACGGATTCCCTTTACTTCTGTCAAATCAAATCAAAACTAGCTTAGCACTAGCGGCATGCTCACTAGCTGTGAGAGCCTCGATGAAAGGAAAACCAAATCACATTTCCACAACCCAAAGCTCCCCAAATTTCCACAATTCCCATTCTCGATCATACAATGAGTACTCTACTGTGCAAACTACAAAACATAACATAACATTGAAGTCTGCACGATTGCCACGATTAAAGAAAGTTGAGGTTAATGCAGTAAAATACACCACCCACCTCAAGTCAGACAAAGCTTAGTTCTCATTTATGAGATTTATTCGTTCTTTACAGTTTTTTTTAACAATCAGAAAACGAGCAGTCAAGCTTTCAGTTAATCAGCATGAACAAATGTAGTCCTTCCGGCTGTATTACCATAAATGAACCGTTTTGGTCTTGTCTTTTGGTTTTTGAAATGTCTTTTATCTGCCTGATAGTATGGGAGAGCGGAAAAATTATAGCCGGCCCTCTTTGTATCACATGTCACTAAACCACACACACATACACACACACAGTGAGACTTTTCATTGGAATATTGTTTAACCCAGCTCTGTATCCTGACTCTAACCATCACAACCACTCCTCTGACTCTAACTTAAACCCAATTCACCCTAGTACTCTAAGACTTGGTTATAACCCTTAAACAGGCCTTTGAAGTTGAGAGAACCAGCCAAAAATGTCCTCACTTCTTTAGTAAAATGCAGCTTTTTGCCCTCAGTAAATAGCAAGTACAAAAAACACCATGGAACAGATTTAAGACAATGAAATGTTCCGCCACCAGCAGTGGTGTCGATGTCAGCCTACAGGGCGCTTCTGGGGCGTTGTGTCATATCTAATCGGCATCGCTACCACAGCCATCTGATGCTGCTGTTACGAAAGACTTGCAGCCTAAAATCGGATATTCCGCTGATCAACAATAATTCATGTCCTCTTTTACCTTCAAAACCAGCGTGCGCGCTTATCATAATCAGCTTTGAATCACATCAAGTGGAAGATATTATGGTGCAAATCTTTAGTGAAGCTCAACATAGGTAACAAGATTTGACTTTTGATAAAAAAGCAATGGTAGGTTTCTCTCACCAGTGTAACTATGTAGTCTGTTACCTTGAAAAACAAAATGACATCTTCATTCAGTCTGTAGTAACTATCAGGGTTACACCTTCAGTCTGGTTGAAATATTTTTATAGCCGATGAAACTACTTACTTCATAATGAATCTCTGAAGCTTTTTTTTTTTATTTCACAGAAAAGAATTCGCCGAGTTGCTGGAAAAGTACGGATCCAATGGGAGCACTGGCTCGACACGCAACTCCCCCATCCAGCAAGGTAGGCCAGCTGCCAACGTGAAGGGCTTAAATTAGCTTCAACTGCTCAGAAACGCGCTGTGTGCTAAAGGCAGTCAAGTAGCACTAGCCAAAAATGGTTTGCATTAAAAATGCGACGGTGCGTCAAGTTTGGTTTGAAGATACCATGGCTGCTCTTAAAGTGTGTTCGCGTCAGGTGTGAACAACACAAAAGATTTAAAGTTGGAATATCTTAAAAAAAAAAAAAAATTAGATTCATAACAAAGAATCCGTTTTTTGGGGGGGGGGGGGGGTGGATGGAGGACGTACCCTTTTCAAAATCGCCTATGGCTAGCGCATTTGTCCATTTCCCAAATGCTCACATCTGTCAGAGCGAAGAGCGGGGCAGCCAGCTGGCACAGCTTTGGAATATGTGCATAACATCGTGTGCTCTTTGCACATCTGTGCTGTAAACTGCGTTGGTCCGGTGCTCATATACGCGGGACCGGCGGGCTCAGACCGACGGTGCGCAGGCTATAGAACACCCTGCTGACAGAGGCAGTCCAGGTGCTGACTTGTGCGCGAGCGGTACCCAACATTTCTTTGTCTCGCTCAGATTTAGAGCCCTGTAGGGGATATTAGGGTTGCTTAACTCAGGGTGATCTAATGCAGATCTTCTAAGGATACCGGCAGAAAAGAAGCAGATGTTTCCTCCAGGCAGCAATAAAAAAGAAAGAACAGAATTCAGGTGGAATCAGCTGGATGTTTTGTCTATTTTTTGCCTGCATAGTGGCTATTTCTCAGTGTTTGTAATTCAGGCTGATGAAAAAATGCTTAACGGAACAATATAGGTTCAGTGGAGAGCCTAGCATCACTGCAGCCATCTGTGACAATCGGGAATCTGAAGGCTTCACAAACATTTGCTGTTTTTGCGAGCAAATCAGGAAGTGTCGCTTGCTGTATTCAGTCTCGTGAAAAGAAGTAGACCTCTTTTTTTCATTCATGCGTTTTATTTTGCCCTTTGTGGTTATTTCAAAGGAGGACGCTACTTGGACAGCACCTCATCCGGGTCCTCTTCTCGCTCCCAGAGTCCTTTGCTGCTGAGTCCGGCAGGCTCCCAGAACATGTACAACAGCAGTGGGTCCATGCTGCGCTCCCTCAGGTCCGCTGCCCCCCTAATATAAGACCCCAAACAAAGCCCTGCATCACATATTCATCGCAAACTCATCATCATCATCATCATCCAATAAAGACATTAGTTTTATTATACAAAGTGAGTTTTAGTCCATTTTTAGATGTTTCTTGAGATATTTGGATCATTTACCACTTAAAACCTGAAACTTCCCCACAACACTAAAACCCACATCAACATTTTAGCGCGAAATATGCTCATGGTTACAATAACAATGAGTTCCCCATTTCCTGTTTGTT
The DNA here is from genome assembly GCA_000180735.1 of Tetraodon nigroviridis. NCBI lineage: Eukaryota > Metazoa > Chordata > Actinopteri > Tetraodontiformes > Tetraodontidae > Tetraodon > Tetraodon nigroviridis. The sequence goes on from CAAE01014610.1 coordinate 75,065, forward strand.
GGTTGAGTTTCCTTTTTACCAAAAGCCCACCTGGTGATCAAACACAATGTCAGAAATGCTAAAAGTGATTAAAACTCAAATATCGTCTATAGTGGCACAACCCCGGCCTTGGCCGTAAGAAGGTAAGAAGGATCCACCAATGTCCTAAACTGTGTCCAGCCTAGTTTTGGTTTGTTTGATGGAGTTTCTTTTATGGTGACACACGATCAGGCTTCATTATTAATTATAAGAGACGACATCTTGCAACCATAACAGCACTTAAACCCTCGTGTTCTCAGCCATCCAGGCGAAGGGGTGATTCAGCTCATTACCGTCGCCCGATCCAGCAGTTTGGGCATCACCATCGGAGGTGGATCCAACAGACCAGACGGCCCCGCGGTCTTCATCCAGGAAGTGCTCTCAGGGGGAGACTGTCACCGGGTAAGAGACAAGAAACAATAGTTCAATTTAAAAACCACTGTAGGTATTTAAAATGAAGGCAACGTCAATGTAGGAAGGCTTCCCATGCGTTCCTTCCTATACGTTCGTGTGAATCTGTGTTGCAGGCAGTAACACAGAACGAGACATTATTTTTAGGGAAAAAAGGAATTCAAGATTAAGGCAAAGTCTGCAGCCGCCAGCGTTACAGCCGACAGATGTTTTTTTTTAGAGACGCAACAACAGAATGAATCATCACGTCTGCCGAGGCAGCTGGCGTGTTCTCTGAGCTCCCTGCTTTCGTGAGGACGGGACAGGCAGCCAAGTATGGTTAAACGCACGAAGATAAAGATGGAGGAGAGATCAGTGGGATCAAGACGGGAAGAAAAAGAGGGACGTGCTGAGAAATGACACAGCCCCCTGACCTTATTTGTAGAGCTGACCGTTGGAGCAACCGTCCTTTACCCACAGAGGGTTCATACGTTTCGGATATTTCAGTGTTCGTTTCAGCTGCAGCGGTTCAAAATCATAATACAGAACATGACAGAACCTCAGAGCGTTATTCTGCTTTTATTGTGTCTATTGGGGGGGGGGGGACTATTTGTTTATTTTAAATACTCAACAAATTCTTGGCTTTTCATTCCCTTAAATTTGGAAAGGTTTTTTTTGCCATTTTATCAGGAGTAAAGACTGCAGCCTAATGGGTTTTTATGCTTGGAAGCTGTTTCTGGGTAGATTTAGCTTGTTGCATGTTTTCTGCAAGCGTTTGCAACATGTGCCTGTAAACAGCAGAGAGGGCCTGAGGGGTGAGGGAGGAAAATACAACAAATCCAATAATCCCCATCCAAAGTTGCTGGAACAGTGGCCTCTGCCTGTTGCTATGAGATGTACAAAAGAGGTGGGCGTGATTATTGTTATTGTTATTGATTATTGTCAACTTCTGATTGAAGATAAGTCACATTTTAGCCAACAACCATGTGTAAGATTCCACCAAACTAAATTTTTAAAATTTGGTTTGCATAATGGAGGTAACCAAGAAAAGAGTGTAAATTAAAGAGCTTTTATTTTATTCATATTTCCTTGCTAAATTAGGAAGGAAAATATAATCATGCTGGCTCTCGATGGACCGTGGTCAAATTGCTCAAACTACATATTTCAGTTAAACAAGAATCTTTCGACCTTCCAATATTAGGATCAACAATATCAAATACCATTAAAGGTAAAAATCTACCATAAAACAACAACTGAATCAGATTAGGTTGAAAACCTTGCATACGTGAATAAAGTGTGACACTTCATAAGCTTCTCTTCATGCAGACCACACATTAATCCATCTGACAGGAATATAGCTGCAGCCATGAGATTTCATTTAGCCCATTTGGTTTTTTTTTTCCTTTTTTTACTGACCTACAGACTCAAAACCCCTGATAACAGATGGTGGTACATTGTGCAGGGTAGTAAAATCACATGTTAGACAAGCATGTTAGATAGGGGAGATAGTAAAGCAAAGCTTAACCCCCCACAGATCTGAACACTAATGCCTGACTGCCTTTAAAAGAAAAAAAAGCAAACTGACTAACTCTTTTAGCCACTCATTTTTCTCTTTATTTAAGAGGGTTTCTATTTTTTCCAAATGCCACATGGTATTATAATCTATCTGTGCCGTAAAGCAGCAACAACAGCTTATATGACCATCTTGAAAACTGGTTTTTCTAAATATCATGATAAATACGCATAAATTAAAAGTGAGCGATAGATGTAATAAAGGAAATCTGGTACTTTTTAAAAAATAAAATATTATTCTGGTTGACATAAATTTAAAAAAAAGGAAGTTATTTATTTATTCTGTCACCAGGTATCATATAGCCCACAGACCTGTACCTGTATCAGCTTTGGGGTCAGCAGAGTGAGCTGTTCATTGTGAATCATTCAATGTTATATTACAATAACGCATTTAGCCAAAACGCTGTCAAATCCGCAGTCTGATTGGTGTTTTTTCATTTTGATATTTGTGGTGCAGGATGGGCGCCTGAGGCCTGGAGACCAACTCATTGCCATGAACAAGGAGTCCTTGATAGGCATGACCCACGAGGAGGCCAAAAGCATGCTGAACAAAGTCAAAATTGGGTGAGAGATGCTAATTCGATCATTAAAAACCAGCCCGTAAATTTAAAGTCTCTCTGTGACAGCAGATATTTACGTTCTTTACGCCTTCACGTCTTTGTGTCGTGACACGTTTTTGTCCCCAGACCAGACACCACAGTGGAAATAGCGTTCATCCCTGGGAAAGGGCTTTTTCCAAGCAGCACATCTCTGCACAACGGAATCCAGCGACCCGCAGGCAACAACTATCACTCCGGCCGCTTAAAAGTACACATTAGATCACCTGAGGTCAGCCAAAAACACTGTTTCAGACACCATTATTATTATTGCTGATTAAAACAAATGACTGAATAGATGGATGCCTTAGTAACATAATCTGTCTGTTAGATACAATCGTATTACACCCTTCAGTAGTTAAAAAAAAACAACACAACAGAATAATATAATCCCACAATATTTTTCACATTTAACAACTATAATTTTACCAGTCTACATTTTTACTTTACCTGTCCTTCAGTGCTACTACAGAACCTCACACTTACAGAGAAGGACCGTTAAAAGTCTTCAGTGTCGGCACTGTTGACACCGACCTGCTCACAGACGTTGTTTTATTTGTGTTGCTGTGTTTTCTTTGCAGATCTGCACGGAAGAGCCATCTCCAGTTCCGTCCTCCTCTCCTGACATCTGCCCTCCGGATATCCACATTTCAGGTCAGTTTTTTTTTGGAATAGCTGTAGTAGTGTTGTAAAAGAAACCCCAAAAACTCCTAAACACACGCTTGTTTGCAAAGATTTTGGACAACAGGAGGCAACACAAAGGTGTGGTTATGGCAGGTATCGCTGACGGTGAATAAAGACCCGTCATTCGTCTCAATTTCATCATAATCTCATCGCATAGACCGACAAAGTTGTGTCTGCATTTTAAAGTCATCTTCCCTGAATTATTCAGATCCCTTTGGTTGTATGAGAGGAACATTGTCACTTTAATTGTGCGCATTTATCGTTTGATCCTGGTGAGTCGGGAAGAGAACCCGGCGGAACCAAAACCCAGTCTGACCGACTGATAAAGTGTAATGAGAACAAGCCTGTTTTGCACGAAATGCAAAATAGGGGGAGTGGAAGTTCTACAGGAAAAAAAGTATAGAAGAAAAGGTTGTGTTTTTTTGTAACAATGGACCCAGATTTCAAACACGGTCTTCTGGAACCAAACTGAGCTCCAAATATTGTCACGCTTACTTTTTTCCAAGTTAGATATTGACCTTAATAAATTAGTGGTCTGTATAGGGTAAAATACATTTTGGGTGAGACACGTAAGGGGTTTATTTCTAAATCCTACTGCAATTTGGACCCTGTGGTGAATCACTCGACTTCATCAGGGCGTCCCTGATGATTTAGGACTCCTTTGGTGTCCTTGTCTGGTGCCGGCCACCCACTGAGGCTTTAACTCATCCCATTTTCACATAAGAGTAAAAGGGTTAACCTTAGCATTGTACAGATCCAGTTGTATCAAGAGGAAATACGATTCATGAGCCCACTCGTTTTTTTTTAATCAGTGCGAAAGCCTTCTGATCATGTGGTGTGTTTGGAAGGAAAAACATATTCAATTCTCCAAGCAGAGGACATGAAAAGAGGCGAGTGGATATAAAGTTAAGCATCACCCGTGTGTAAAGCCAGCCAACCGCCTAATCAATCCCATTGGCCTGGATTAACCCTGCAAGGTTGTTTCCTAGGTGCGGGTGACCTCCGGGTTCTGGCTCGTGTCGGTTAAAAGCGCCCGCGGCTGTAGCTGCGCGGTGTCGCCCTGCTGGAGCAACCTGGTCCTGGAATCGTTATCCGCGCGGTTACCGCGGAAGCGGCGCTTGTCAGGCTGTTCAAGTCAGAGCAGGGATACGCGGACTGACAGGAAGGACAGGTTTCTCCAGCCGCAGCAGGCCCACTCACAAATCTGGGGCAGACCAACTCATTAAATTAACATTAGACACTGGCTGTGCGCCCTGGCCTCCCTCACTGTTTCCCCCTCACTCTCATCTCTATAATCACCTACCTTTCCTCTGCTCCTCTCTTTTTAATCATCTGCTTTTTTTATCCTCCCTCTGTGACACACACATACACACACACACACACCTCATCGGCACAACTCATTTCAGCCAAATCCACACGGTATTTGTCCGTCGCTCTGAAATCTGCTGACCGTGATGGGCCGACACGCTGTTGCGTCACATCTGGTCTCCAAGTGTCACCAAAGCACAAGCGGCATGGGTGTTACACCAACGTCGACACAACGCCTTCAGGTTTTAGGTTCTCTGCCCGCGCCTGTACTGTTCGTTTTATCCTTCTCCAGGTTCAGCCAATCAGAGGTCACCGGTGGGAGTCAAACCTAAGATCACCCTAGATCCGTACACACGCCTCAAATCAGACAAGTTGGATCTGGTGAGTCCTCTGCTTTACTCAGATATTGTGTCCCGGGGTTTGCAATATTCTCAATACTCAATAATAGAAGGATTACAGACTTTTGTTTCATTAATATAGACTCAATTTTTATCAGAGACTTTACTTTATTATCTATTTACCTCATTAAAGACTTTGTTTTCGTTCATTCCTGTGATCCCCTTGTTACTCTTGAGAGTCCCTTTTAACGATAAGCTGCCTTTAAAAACAAAAGTCTTACATTTGAACTTTTCAACTTCCCTTTGTAATCTGAGTGTGATCCAATCACGGAACCGCGGTTACCGTGGAGCTTTTCCTTTTCATTTCTCTATTGCGGCCAGTGATTTGACACGACGGCGCGCAGAAAGCTTCATCCTCTGCCCCATATTTCTCCGCAAACAGGATACAGGTGGAATAATTGTCATTTACGCAAAATAAATCTGAATTAGTGAAGCACCGCTCACATCATTTGCATCAAGTGCCTGATTTACACTGGTCGTGACCACCAAAACATCACAACATGATATAAACCTCAGCACATATTTTCCAGGACTAGCTTGATGTGATATCCTGAATATTCCCGGCATCACTGTTGCTGCCACGTGCAGTAAAGGTATTTTACTGGTTCGTAGTCGTGGTGCATCCCTGTTCATCCCTGAATCAGGTCTTCCTTTCAGTAATAATCGCTGCCCGATGTAAAAACTGCCGTTGGCTCCGTATGAGGAGCAGGAGACAGCGGTTTCTCCTGTTCGACCTTGGAATCAGGAGATTTTTTTTTTTTTTTTTCCTCTTTGCTCAAATCATTTTTTCTCCCCCGTCGCTCTATTATTTATCATCTCGTGCGACGCTGCAGCGGTGCCACGCTAGCACGTGTTTGTGTTTTGGTTATTTCTATCCCCCTCTTGCAGGCTCTGTCCTTCCTGGGGTTGGACGTCACGGACGAGAAGAGAAAGAAGCTGAGACAGAGTCTTACCACAGACCCGCAGGGCACAGTGGCCTACGGAGGTGAAAACACACACACACACACACACACACACACACACACACACACACACAAACAGAGTTCCAGCTGTGTCAGCAGCCAGGTGAAAGATCGGTGTTGAAACCCTGTCAGCTTCCTCCGCTGGATGACGGCTTCACGTCAGTCTGCTTGTGTCCCTGTGTTTGTGCGATGTCATGTTGTGTAACTGCGGGTTGGCTGCAAAAGCCGACAGACGCTCCTGGACGTCTCTGCTGGCACAGTCCCATTGGAGTTTCCGCAAACAGTCTGACGTTCTCGTTGTACGCGACCCTTGGTGTGAAAATTATACCGCAAAAAAAACACAACATTCACCTGGTTCGGACGTTGCAACTTCGGGTTAAAGCTGACTTTTTCGTTCCCTTCGTTTGTTTGCTTTGAAGTCAGTTTTGATTGTAACAGATGCTATAAAAATAAAGCTAAAAGCACCTTTATTGGTGAATTTCAGGGTTCTGAGGTTAAATGTTTGTGGGGGGAAAATGTTTGTGTTTTGTTGGAAATGATGAACAATTAGGGAACGAAATCATGAGAGAAACAAACAAAGTATGCATTTTATGGTATGAATTCATAGTGTGTGTGTGTCAACATTCCCAATCTTTTGGCCCATCAGACTTTGTCGAGGCCACCAGGAGCATCTTCCAGGAGAGCCTGGGGGAGCAGGGTCTAGGCACGGGCCCCTTCATGTTTTCCTACCACGAAGCCGCCAGTTTGATGGACACGTCAGCCTTCCACTCACCTGTGAGGAACGCCGCACGCCTTCGCTCACGTCACACAAAAGTCGTTACTTAAAATAGTCCGCGCGCGTGTGTTTGCGTGTCCGTCTGCGTGCAGACCTATGAATCAGAATGCAGCTACAGCAGTGAGGAAATGGAGCAGTTTCAGACGGAGGTGAAGCAGCTGCAGACGCAGATGAAGCAGCTCAAGGTCGGTCCACACGCTCACACACATCTGTTTTCTTCCTGCGCCTCTGCGTAACACACCAACACACACACACACACACACACATTTGGGAGGAGCCTGACTCACCTATCTCTCTTTTTCTGAGCATCTCTGTTGTAGAGAAAACAACAAAATTTGCCGACATTTCAATTATTCAAGCTTTCTAAAACAAAACAGAACAAACGGATTAAAAAATATCCAACCTGCGTAAAACCACCACCCTGGAAACGTCCTGGAGACATAATATTTATTATGTAGTTATATTTTGGACACGACTCTGTTTATTTTGCTGTCAGTGTTTGTCTCCAAACGAAATTATTGGTGTTTGGGAACGCAAATGTGGAGTAAATGGAGATCATGGAGGTGTGTTTTCGGGGTGTGTTTTTCTCCTGCCTGTCACAGGTGATGCTGACGGACATGGAGAACAGCAAGAAAACGCTGGAGGAGGAGCTGCAGAAGACATCTGAAGTCAGTGTGTCTGCCCGTGGCGACGTGCCGTGCGAGGCAGGCCGAGAGTTCGGCCTAAACGTACGTCTGCCCTCCCCAGAAGGCCTGCGTGACCGTGGAGGAGAACATCCAGCTCAAGAGCCGTCTGCAGGCCGCTGAGGCCGACGTGGGACAGCGGCAGGCCAGCAGCGCCGAGCAGGACTACGAGGAGGTGATCCAGCTGCTGGAAGCCGAGATCAGAGACCTGAAGAACCAGCTGGCCGGCAAGAGACAAGCCCGGGGAGCGGACACCAGCAAGGCAGGTGTCGCTCTTTCGGCGCCATTATTTATTATACCTTTGTCACCAGATGATCAGAGACCTTGTCTGCGCATCACCAAGATCCTCGGTCCATCACCTGGTCTGCAGAGACCTGTCAGCAGACGGCTGCGCAGCATTAGAGGGATTAGAGGGACGGCCTGATCCTATTGGCCGTGGCAGATGCACCTAATCTTACATTGTTACTACATGCGTAACCAATTAATTCGACCGGATCTGAACCAGTCCTTTGTTGCTCAGTCACCTAGGTCATGGTAGCTTTCATGAACTTGTTTTCTAAATGACACCCGAATGCGTCTCTTGCTGCAGTAGCTGATTTTTTTTGTCTCACTTACTGGCTATTTGGGCTGCACCTTCGCGGTCACATGTTGACTAACTTGACAACTTACCTGACTTGTGCAAATAAGCCCAGAGCGAAAGCCTCTGAGGGACGGGACCGCGTCTTCGTCTTCTTTCCACTGAGGCTGACTTAACTTAAACATTTAGCAGTGTTCTGACAACGCTGATCCCTCGCTCGCCAGCATAGATCCACACCGTCCATGTCCGTCTGTTTCCCCGGTGGATGGCTTTGCCTGCCAGAGCGTGGTCTGAAAACTCCACCCTTGTGCAGTTCTTTGCGTGTAAAAACGTTGATTTAAATAAAGTCGGCGTTTTGTTCCTCTTTCTTTCACGCTGGACGTTATGCAGCACCTGATTTTAGCTGACAGATCCAGCCTTCCGGGCACCGACAGAACTTTTGCATGCAGGGTTTTTATTTATAGGAAGCTCCTCTGTTTCCAGTCGCTCTAGCCTTACTACCTGTTGGTTTACTTCTCCTTTGGCGAATCCTCTGTTCTGTCTGACTAGACGATTGCAGCAGGAATGAGGACAACAGACCAAAGGTGACAGCTGCTGGAAGCAAGATTATACTATATTTTATTCTAACTATACAAACTTCAGCAAAGTCTGCACATCCGCCCTCCTCCCCAAAGGCCAATTTGTGTTTAAAATGTTTCAAATGGGATTATTTTATGTGCCCTCGGCACAGGTGAACTAAAAGGGGAGGATGTGAAAGACAGCGGCAGTTCGCTTGGCAGCTTGTACGTAAGGTTACTGCTGACGGCCTCCAGACCTGGACGCTCACAGCATTTTTCCTGGAAGAGCCAAGGTGACCGCGGCCTGCCTGCCCTGTCAACACCAGCCCCAGGCACAAACAGATGGACAGCCTTTTAGAAACCATTCCACAAAAGCATCTTAACTTCTGCTGTATTTGCCTAAATTTTCCTAAACTGTTTTTACACGTTCTAATGATCCATTTCTATCTGCTTGATTTGCGATACATTTGTACCCTTATTTATGCACGAATGTCATTGAAAAGTGCTTATGCTGTGTTTATGCTGACTATCTTTTGCAGGACGACATGCCAGATTTAAACAAGAGGTTGTTATCTATTGAATGTCAGCTCAAGAAGTCAGAGCTGAGCAGAAAACATCTAGAGGTCACCAACAAGAAGCTGCTGGTGTTTGCTCAGGTAGGAATTCTCAGCTCTCAGCACATCACAGCACTGATTGTGGTAACCTAAAATTTGATTTTGGTCTTATCTGTAGATAGTTATTAAGATTTAGAATTCATTTATTCAGAAACATGACACCAAGAGGTTTCACGTTTGAACTGGCAGCTTTAGGCTCTCCATGAATTTTATGGAGTCGGTCTGCCACCTAGTGGCTGCTATTAAAAATGCAACCCTTTTTACGGTACTGCACTGTGAACGATGGCCACTAGGGGGCGTCGTCGGGTCTATTTTACGTTGGAGTTGTATTAATAATTGCGCAGTTTCAAAAAATATATATTTTAAGCGGAGAATGTTTTAGAACTAATTAAAAGACAACCTATTTTATGAAGCAGAAAACACAAGCAGATAAGAAACTCAGAGATAAGAAATAAAACTGTGTTTAAAGTCAAAGTGGGTTGTTTAATGGGCTTGCTTTGCGTCCTTGAGATCTTCCTTGTTCGGTTTGCTCATAAAGCACCTTCACTGGTTAACATTTATCAAGAAAATATGTACGTTTGTTTTGTCTTCAGAATGTCCACAAAGTGCTGACGACACCCACCCTGTGTGGAGGAGACAGTCGGTAAAATGCATGAATTCTCTTAGCTCTGCACTAGTTGCGCTGTAGCCACTCACTCTGTGTGTGTGTGTGTGTGTGTGTGTGTGTGTGTGTGTGTGTGCAGCAACACTGAGTCGTCTCCAGGCAATGACGCTCCCTCGCAGCTCGCTGATCCTGCCCTTCAGCTGGCTGTAGAGGCCAAAGAGCTGGTGGAAGGCGTCGCCACTGTGACGTCTGATGAAAAAGGTACAGAATAAACCAGAAAACAGTGCCAACAACACAAACTCCACGTCTGTAGAGAATAGATTTCAGATGAAACTCTACACGACTGCAGATCTTTTATGCTAAACACCTAAAACTACTTTTGCTGAACCCATTTTGTATAACATGAACCCTGTTTTTTGCTCCTTTTGCTGGGCAGCAGCATCAGAGAGCGCGCTGGAGACCACCTCCGCCTCAGACGTCGGTCCTCACGTGTGAGGAGAGAAGGGAGAAGAAGCATAAGGAAGCCAATCCACCGTCTCCAACAGTTAACGGCACAACTTCAAACGACATAAATATTCAGCATACTCTGATTGGACGACCAAAGATGTAATGCCAAAGTCTTTATTTACGGTCTGACAGGATCTCCATGAGAAGTGATCTGCCAAATAAAGAATCTAAGTGTTTCTACTGAAAGCAGCTGCATGACAGGAACACTGGCTCACACACACACACACACACACACACAGACGCAATGCTGTGAACCTTGTTAATACTCCTCCGTCAGCTCTTTTCTACCCATCTGCTTTTCACAGACTGCATGTGAGACTCTTCTTCCTTTCGCATCATCAGTATCTGCCAACGCAACTCCGGACGTGTCGACTTCACGTCGCTGCATGGTTCATGTTGCCGTCTCCTGGTTTTCAGGAGGCGTTCGTATCTCCTGTTGTGTCAACTCGTGTTTGTAGTCACATCTAGCAAACATCAGTTTATCGGCTACACGAGGAAGTCTTTTTATTTAAAACAGATACGTTTTGGTTTTTTTTTTTTCTATTTAAACTTACATCTTGTGTCTCATCCAGAACGCATCTTTGGTGTGGCCTCATTTATTTCTGTTACTGTTTTATATTAAAAGAATTACTGATGACTGGTGTTGATTTTGCGTTTATTGTCGAGTTCTGGTAGAAAATGTCGAGCCGCTACCAGAAAGTACAAAACAGCAGCGAACATTAGCAACACTACTATCCAGACTCATCACGGAGGATCGAAGCGGGCCAAATTAAAAAAGGAAAAAAAAAAAAACATGATCACACACATCATTGAATGCACTGAAAATAGTACAACTTAGTAAAACTTTTTTTTTTTTAAAACTAGAAGGTTATGATCCATAAATCTATAGTTTCTTTTTTAGAATTAGAGAAATTAAATTGAATATAAATAGCTCTGGCTGTATCGATCCCCCACAGAAGACAAGTTTAAGCCACAACTGTAGTGAACGGTGCATAAGAAAAAAAAAAAAACACACTCAAATACAGATATTAAAAAAAGCCAAATCAGAAGTTGGAATATGGAACAGCAGGTATTGAAGAGTGCTGGTTCTTTTGTGAAAACATCAGCCAATGTGGTTGACAAATTTGTAGTCAAGGAAACAAAAGAAAAGTGAAACTGGTGAGATGTGACCTGCTGTGAAACCAACGGGGTTTATTCAACAACAGCAGACAGGATCACCTCTGAGCAGATCTACAGGGGACTGTGAAGAAAACGTGTACTAACTCGTCAAACCCGTAACACTTCACCAGTTCTCTCTCTCTCTCTCAAAAAAAAACCAACCTAAAGTGCTGAAAATGACAGTTCTTTCTATCGGCTGTCTGATTGAGCGATTTCACCCCAATATCCAGCAGTGGATCATCTTTAGTCAGTGTCGTACTTGGACCGTCTACCGGTTAATTCTCTTCCTTATATCTTTACAATGCTGAACAGAAACACCATAACAGAGTATCCGTCTCCTCTGATACAGTCGCAAGAGCCCAGAATAAATGACCTTAGGAAAAATGGTTAAATCAAACTGATTTAAAAAAAAAATAGCTGTCACTGATGTTGAAACAGTGTTTGGATTCCCTAAAATGCAATAAATAGAAAAAAAAAATGGACAATTTATGTCCACAATTCCCTTAAAGAAAGCAAGGCTCTGGACCGTCGTGTGGACAGGATGAAGAGTCCGCGGGCCTTTGCCGACAGCTCCGTCCTCTCTGGGTTAGAATGTCTTCTGGAAGGTGATGGGGGGCGAGCCCACACTGCTCGGGCTGCACAGGTTTGAATCGTAAGAACTGGGAGTCATTCCAACAATGCTGTCCCCTTTGGCCATCTCGCCACACAGGAAGTCGTCATCGTCCTCCTTTGAGCCCTGAAGCACATCGACACGTTAGTAAGGACTGCACGTGGAAACACTGGGATTCTAACAATTAAGCAACTGGGGGAAAAAAAAGAGCCATTGTGAGCCAGATTTCAGATTCTCCTCCACACTCGCAGGCTCAAAATACAAAAACGACACTTTTAAAAGGGTCATGTTAAGCAGAGGAGCCAACAGGCAACACGCTCTGACAAACACAGGAAAAAAAAGACTGCTTGAACTGTATTCATCTCCAAAAACAGCGGCGGCTCTTGGCGAAGAGTATTCGGAGTTTATTCCAGTTACCTGTTGAACTGTTTTGGAAAGAAATAGCTCTGCGTCGGCAGACTCCTCCCACACCTGATAGAGGGGCTCAATCACCTGACCAGACCTGGGACAAACACATTTACAAGACAGCTGACCTGTTTGAGATCATGTGATATGAGATCATGTGATATGAGATCGGCTCTAGATGTCGATCAGTCGGCCGATCCGTATTAGGTCAAAAGACACTTAGGTTTGTTACTTGACAGTTGTCTATAAAACACTTCAGAGTATTTGTGAATGTGAAAATAAAGGTCATGGATGGTCGCGAGTGAGTTTACCGTTTCAGAAGGTAGGGGTCAAAGGGGAAAAAGCTGTCCAGCGGGTTGGTCTTGGCGGTCACGCAGTCCCCTCCGGTGGAGCTCCGGACCACTGGCAGCATGTGGCGTTTGTTCCTCTCGATGACGTTGTAGCAGAAGACTATTTGATACTTCCTGCACGAAAAAAAAAACGAAAGAGACAAACTGTGATCTACCGAGAACCGTCGGCCAGGCGTCAGGATGCATCAGTTCTACACAAAAGGCGACGGCACTGGAGCATTTAACATCGTGCAATGACCGGAAACCTCGGCAGGGTTTGTGTCTGCCGCTGGGTGAGAGGTTTGTACCTGGTGATGGCAGCAAACATGGTGGTGACTGCGGGCAGGCACAGTTTCAGAGGGTTCAGCTGACACATGACGACTCGCTCCAAGTTAAAGCTCTGCAGGTACTCCAGACCTTACACACACACACACACACACACACGGAAACAACTATACAAGACTGCCTGCAATGGTTTTCAGATCTTATCACACTGAATTCCACATATAAATCTCAGTCTCAAGAATATTATCAAAACCTGTAGATTTTCAGTAATTCCACTAAAAAAGTGAAACCTATAAATTATACAGACTGATTACAGTCTGAATTTCTTTGAATTTTAAAGATTGTGGCTTAAAAGTTAACGAAAACCTAAGATTTAGTGTCTCCGGAACTTATTACTGAGAAAAACACCAGAGAAACTGTCCTCCACAGTGTGTGTGGTGGCTCCTGAAGCTGACTTTGGCCGTGTCCACTCCATCTAAACATAACTCAGTATTCTAAAATAGACTCGGGGTTTCCTTTATTTATCTTTTTCCCTTTTTTAGAAAGTGTTTTGAGTCAATAAGATAAATGAAACCTATCTGAAACACTGAATTTTGGGGTTTGTTTGCTGTTAGCATAATCAGGAAAATCCAAAGACATAAACACTTGAAACACATCAGTCTGTGTGTAACAAACCTATATACATTTTACTTTTTTTAAATAGAATTACTTAAAATAAATAGGTTTTTAATTATATTCCAATGTATTGAATGTATATAAATTAAAAAAATAAAATATATAAATTTCGATATTTTGCTTGGCAAATTAACAAATGATGGTAATTTCGACTTTCACACTAGATTCAAATACCTTAAAATAATCGGTCTTTAATTGCTCGTATTTACCTAAACCTTGTATAATTATAGAATTAATGAACCAGAGCAGAAATACGGGTGTTTGAGGCACCGTTTAGCATCCCGTTGCTGCCATGACAGTAAAGGGGATAAGTACCTTTCTTCATGTGGCCGTCCAGCATCGCCCTGTGTCTGAAAATCAGCACATAGAAGAGCGCCTGACAGGTGCTGTAAAAGGGTCCGTGGAGACTGACGTCACAGCAAGCCTGTTTGCCGCTGCTGTTCTGGCTGTCGATGTAGCCGTGTATCCACGAGATCAACAGGTCCAAGCAGGCCCGGACGGTGCTGCAAGAGAGGCGTAGTGCAGACCAGAACAAAAGCAGGATCAAACCGGCTCCCTAGATGGGTTTTTTTTGGTTTTTTTTTTTTTATTGTGCAAAATGATTACAGCAGAACAACAAACTCACAGCACAGGGATAAACTTGGCTCGGGCTAGAAAACTGCCCAGATATCCCACCGCAGCTTGGCGAAGGACGGCAGGCTGAGAGGGGTTCTGCAGGATCTTCCACAGGTGATCCAGGAAGGACTCAGCCAAAGCCTGAAAACAGAGAAAATACACGTTGTGCTGCAATTTCTTTCCATTTTGGCTGTTACGAAAATAACTGAATGGTTATTATGGCGACAACCGTTTAATAAAGGACAAAGTAGTGTCAAATAATCAAATGCTGGCTTAGGGTTAGGGTTAGAGTTTATTTTTGCAATGAATTCGCTCAAGAGTGTGTGACAAACTGACCAGTCTGAAGCTGCAAAGGTAAAACAGTAGATATTGGACGTGACAGGAAGCATGTGTGGGTAGAATGAGTTTGTCAAACACGCTCAAAAGATCTCTGTACAGGTCTTTAGTCCGTTCCACGTGTAGACAACCTGAAAAAAACAAGCCAAAAGAAGGAAAAATAACCCCATCAGCTTCACAAATGCTTTCCTTCTCTAAAATGAGTTTTCTGTTTAGGACGTGTTGTGTTGGAAATCACTCCTTATTTACTAAATAAAAAGGTAATTAGAGAGTTAGCCATTTTGTAGGCTGTAGGAATGTTAAGTGAGGATCGCACTAAAAAATGTCTTTGTCTTCTGCTAGCAGCCCACTTCCTGTTGTTTTTGGTCTGACACGATTCGGAATGTCTGGAGACGTTTAATTGTCGGAAAAATTCTAGCAATCGATGAATAGATCATGTGATTTCTTCTTTTTTATATTTTACTGTCATAACATAATGAGCTTTAATAATACAAAGTTTTTTTTACTGCACACCTTAAAAAATTAGAGCACTTTAATACCTCACTTTCCTCGCCGTCGTTACTGTAGCCATAGCTTGCTGTCCATCCAAGCAAGACAAGAGGTAAACATGTGGCTGCAACAGTGACGCTGCGTGCCATGCCGTTAGACTCCGATTCATAGTTTTTTTTATGCAACTTTGCAGATAAGATAAATATTTGATACGAAACAGAATTGACGAATATTGGAATAATCGTAACTGCCTTATCGTAAACCACAAACTCTCCGATCCAGCAGTGCGTGAGCCGACTGTTCACCTACCATTTACATAACAGATGTCCTTCACATAGCCCATCAGCACAGCCATGAGAGTGTCCAACCTCTCAGCCACTGGGTGAGACGTCACAGCCAGTGTGGGTGGGCTGGCTGACAGGTCTTCGTCCTGACACAGCAGCAATAAAAAAAACACTTGTATAAAGAAAAATGCTTGTATAAAGCCTAATAAATTATGTGTTTCGGGGGTTAGGGATAGGGTTAGATGTTAAATTAGCCTTAAAGAAAAAATATTACAAAGTTTCAGCAAAAAAAAAGATTTAAAAAAATCTACTGGATCAAAAGTGCGCGATGTTGATACCATGTCAAACAGTCCCTCCTCCTTTTGGTGGTGGGCCTGCAGGTTCTGCATAGCTATGTACTCTGCGTCCTCGATATCTGACCGAGAAGCACTCACCTGAAATGCACCACACACAAAAATTGGTGTTTCATTCCCCATTTTTCCCCACTCAGCAGTACTTTTTACCACCAGTAATTTATACTGTATCACTTTTTTAATGACTAACATCCAGTTGGAGCATCTTTCCAATGATCAGATCTAGTACGTCTCTTCTTATTGATGGTATGTACACAGTCACTCTCAGGAGGTTGTGCACATAACACTCCTGTGGAAGACAATGCAGGGGCAATCAAGACACCATAAAGTTCATGATGTAATGTAAAAATCATTTTTCAGTCTTTTTCTTTTGGATCCTAATCAAACAACACAACAGCAATGAATCTTTGAATCTTTTTCGGGCTCCACTAATTTGTTATAAGTGTATCTTACCAATGTTCGTGAAGATTTCTGGATGAAAGGAAATTTTTCTTGAAAGATAGGCATTAGAAAGTGACTTGTGCTGTAAAAAGGAGGACAAAAAAAATCTGAACTGTAATCATAACTCATTTCTACCAAGTAAAAACTGCCGAAATAAACGGTGAATGACTTACGATGGGACATATCTGGCGATGACCTGCAGGGCCTTGTGACATTGATCAAAGTTTCTGGAAAGATCTGCCAAAAAAAGAAAGGCTGTTTTATTTTTTTTGAAGAAACTGATCACTAGACGACTGTGGTCAGATAAAGAACTAAGTGCATCACAGCGGAATGAGTCCACAAATTCACATTCAATTTGAAACCTAGAAAATGGAACCTACTGTCATCCTCGTCTTCTGAGTCTGAAATATTAACTCCCTCTACGCAGACCATCACTCTCACTGAAAGAACAAACACACAGACGCAAAAAACAACCACACGTTTGATCACGCATGTGGTGGTCAGTCAAAAGAGGGACATCGAGAAAGAGGCACAAAGACGTCACATTTGAAATGTCTTTCTTTTTGCGGCTGCTCACACCACATACTGAGAATAAAGTGGCCAACCACCATCTTGAGGCAGACACGCAGGTAAACAGTCTGCGC